>PVJH01022741.1:0-36085 GCA_004026705.1 Nesogale talazaci
CTTGGTGGTGGTGTGGTTACACATCGGGCGGCTGTTTGCCACGTCAGTACTTCAAAACCACCAGCTTCTTCCTGGGAGAAAGACAGGTCTTTGTACTGCCATCAAGAGTTTCCCCCTGGGGCAGTTCTACCCTTCCCTACAGGACTGCTGAGTTGACAGTGACTCGATGACAGTGAGTTATGCTCAGATCAATCACTTTTGAGATCTAGAAGAGCAGATTATGCAAGAAACCGAGCAAGCACAGTTGGGGGAAGCTAGATGCTAAGTCACCTGGAGATGACCAAGGAAACGAGGGACAGAAGCTGACAAAGAATGGGGGCCGTGCTGTCTTAGTTAATGTTTTCTATTTCACCTCTCTAGGTTCTAATGTCCATTGCAATGGCTACTCAAAACTCATAGACACAATTCACAATGAAAGGGTCTGTTAGGGACATTAATGTGCTCACAGTAAAACTGTTTGTCAGGACCTATTACAAAGTTCTTTCAGGTCTGCTAATCAGTGCCCCAAAGGGTGTACTACTCTGCTGTAAGGTATTCAGCTCAAGCTCCGCGGGCCAGCAGACCCGGCTCCCTGAATTTCGTGCCCAGAGACACTGCAATCAAGTAAGCCTCAGGCCAAAGGCACTCAGTCCTACTTCTATGGGTCAGCTAGACCAACTCCCCCAATTAACTGCCTGGAGGCACCCCACTTAGCAAGCCAGCCTCCTGTTCAAAAGCCCTCTGCTGGATTTGCTCTGGGAATTCCTCAGTGTGTTCCTGTATCCTCCCACACCTTCTTACCGGATCCATGCAGGGAAAAGTCATTTGGTGGAAATTAGATACTGTTGCTAGAAGGGCCACATTAAATAATTCACTGCCCCTGCTGGGACCTTCCCCAAGAACGGACACAGAGAACCTGCACTTAAGAGGTGTCTGGCCTCTGAAACCTAGAGAAAATAAATTTCTGTTGTTAGAGCCACCCACTGGTACTATTTCTGGTTTAGCAGCACTAGATGACTTAGACAGAGAGGAATAAGGAATTGCCATATTTGGTGATACAATTCAAGAGGGTGGGAGGCAGTATAACAAGGTGGCTCAGAGCACACACTCCAGAGTCAGACCTGAATTGAAATTAGGGTCTTTCCTGCTGTATGATGTTGCAAACCAAATGCCGTGTATCATCATCTTTTGGTTCCTATAATGCATGCTTTATGATCTCTTATAAAACTCAGTCTAGGGCTGAGCCCCGGTGGCGTAGTGGTTGTGCGCAGGACTGCGGCCCACTGGGACAGAGGTTCAATTCCAGCAGTGGGGCTGGGCCTCCTACTCCCACCACCGGAGAGCCGGAGAGCAGTGATGCCCACAAAAAATCAAAAAAAAAAAAAAAACCCCAAAAAAACTCAGTCTAGGGGCTGAGCCCCGGTGGTGCAGTGGTTGTGTGCGGGACTGCGGCCCACGGATTTGGTGGTTCAAATCCAGCCGCAGCTCTCCAGGAGCAAGGCTGCCCCCACCCCCACCAGAGGGCAGAGATGCCCCCAAACAAAACAAAACAAAACAAAAACTTAGTCTAAGCAGTCCTATATTAATATAAAGAGCCGTAAAGCAAAAGAAGTTAAACCAACACACCATCAATTAGAAGACACAACCCCTACTTGGAGAAATATATATTTCAGAATAGGTGGCATATGTGACTGTGTCTGCTTCATGTATAAGGGCCAGGAGGGACTGTGATATACTCCTCTGGTCTCTGTTGGTGCCTGGTGCCTAAGAGGCACTCAATAAATATCTGATTCATTCAAAATAGCAATGATAATTAAATACAGGACCATTTGGCCCTCATAGACCCTCTCAGATTGTGGAGTCCTAATGGTATTATTAGAAGCGCTGTGCCCTCAACTTTTGACCCATCAGTCCATTTCTGGCATCTGGCTTCTGCACAAGTAGAAACTGGGTCATGTAGCTGAGTGGCTCATGATTGAATGATCTGCCAAGGTGTGGTGGTTGAATATCGTTTACAACAAAATGCAGTTCTTAGCTATGATTTTTCTCCCAGTGCCATAATCAGTGTTTATAATGGAAGTAAAGTTTGCTTTCCTGACCATTAGCAGACCTCATCATGTTGGTTCCTAATAACTCTTTTGTCTTGTCTCCTGTTTAGTATCTATGACCTCGCATTTAAGCCTGATGGAACGCAACTGATTTTGGCTGCAGGAAACAGATTACTGGTAGGATTTTGTCTGAGTTTCCTCTTTAAGTGCTTCTCCCCAGACCCCACCCTCATAAGTACTCTGAAATTTGACACCCCTCTCTTTTTCTTTTTAATAAAAAAGGCAAGGCGGAAAAACCAGTCATTACATTTTAATGGGGAAGGAAATGGGCTATTTAAACCAGGTTAGTAAACTGCCTATCAGATAGGAACCTGTGAATAATACCTCCGCTGTGGTCATTAATCTTCCCCTTTTACTTTTGAGACACCATGAAAGAGTTGAAAACAATTAATCAAAATGCCTTTGAAACTGGGCTGGTGTCAGTTCACATTTTGTCTTCCTGAAAACTTCAGGCAACAGGACTGAAGGGGCTCCCTCCGTGAGAAGCCAGACAGCCTGACCTCAACTTTTCGTCACTGGCCTATCTAAACAAGTCCATATGGATCCTGTCCTATTTTTTTCATATTTTCAAAGACCATCACCTCCCTCTGGAACCTATTCCCGCATATAAAAGTAAATTTCGGGGAGCTCTTTGCGCTTGACCTGAAAACCTTTATGTGCTCTCTCCTGCATAATCCACTTCCTCTCATTCTGCTGTCTCCAGAAACACAGCCTGGCCGACCTCCCTCACCGTGTAATTACCCAATCGCAAAACCACTGTGAACTTCTTCTGCAGGCTTCTCTCCTGGGTAAACAGGCCATATCCTTTTAGATTTTCTTTGTAAGCTAGCCTCCCATTGTAGAGTTTTTCCTTCATTTCTCAGATGGTGTGTTTTTTTAATCAAACACACACACATAAATCTTTATACTTTACATTTTGTGTATGGATTGGGTGAAAGTTCACAGAACAAACGATCAGTTTTACAGTCAACAATTTATACACATTTTGTTTCAATTTAACCTATTACAATTCCTTCCCTGTGCTTCCTGTTGCATTCTGTTTTCCCTTCTAACTCTCTGGATTTTAGCCGTGGGTAAGATCTGTCTGCCCTTTTGATATTAGATAGTTGATTGTTCTAAGGTGTGTGTACCACACTTTTTTTTGTTTTGTTTTGTTTTGGGGGCATCACTGCCTCTGGTGGTCGTGGGCGCTACCCAGTGCTGCTCCTGAGAGCCACCGCTGGATGTGAACCGCCAAGCCCGCGGGCTGCAGTCCCGCACTCAACCACTGACGCCACTGGAGCTCAGCCCTACCACATTTTTTATTATTCCCCTTACAGGCCTATTGTGCGGCCGTCCATGAAGTCATGGGGATGAGTCAGTTCCAGACCTGAAGGGTAACTAAGGGCCATAGTTTGGGGTTCCACCAGACTCTATCCAGCCAGTAAGCCTGGCTCTTTTATGTCAATCTTCATATATGTGTGTATACATATGGAATATAATATATGCTACACAATATCCTAAATCCACATTTACTGCTGAATTGTTTTAACTCTTCATGTTTGTAAACTCTTGAAAGCCATGAGGAAGCATTGTTATTGTGCTCATATTAGAAGCTTTCACACGTGGTAGCTCTCATTGCATAGTCATGTGACATTCACAGAAGAATGAGTGACACAGTGAAGAACTTACAGAGAGCAATTGGCCCTTCGTTTCTCAAGGAGCAGATCCTATGCCTGGCCATCGTGCACAGAATTGAGACCGCCACTTCCTTAGCTCCCCAACTTTAAGCCATATTCTTTCTGGATTCCTAATGCACTTTTTATTTGATACTCCTGTAGAATGTTAGCAAATGTGGTGTTTGAAAAGCAAAAGCAGCAGCAGCCATCATGCAGGATTTCTGAAGCATGGCTACCAAGTGGATAATTTGTCCTTTTGCCTTCCTCTTTTGCTAGGTTTATGACACCTCCGATGGCACCTTACTTCAGCCTCTAAAAGGTCACAAAGACACTGTGTACTGTGTGGCGTATGCAAAGGATGGTAAGGGGCTGCTTTGAGTGTCCAGTCTCTGGTGGGCTCATCTTTCTTTCGCCTTAGTCACACTCTTAAGTATTTCCAGTATTAAGAAATACAACTAGGGCTGAGCCCCGGTGGCGTAGTGGGTGTGCGCGGGACTGCGGCCCACTGGGACGGAGGTTCAATTCCAGCAGTGGGGCTGGGCCTCCTACTCCCACCACCGGAGAGCAGCGATGCCCCGCCCCCCCCCCAAAAAAAAAAAAAAGAAATACAACTTACATATTCAAAAGGTAGTCAGATGGCTCAGACTTCAGTTCCACCTACGGTCCAGGCACAGCTTTAGATATGGAGTGACCAAGGTCACTGCTCTGGGGAGCTTATATTCTGCCTGTGTGGTGGAGAGAGGGAGGGAACGAAGAAGGCATATAATGCACAGAGTAAATCAACTAACTATGCTGGAGAGTTATAAATGTAATAGAAAAAGGAAAATGTGTAGCAGCACAAGAAGGATTGAGAATGCCAAATGGGCTAGAGGTGGGATGCCATCCTGAATATGGTAGCGAGGGTGGGTTTCTGAACGTGATGACGGTGAGCAAGGACTTGAAGGCAGTGAAGCAAGGAGGTTTCCGCAGGGAGTGCCTGGGGAGGAGAGCTCACTGCAGAGGACCCTCAGATGGGAATGTGCGTACTGAGAAGGGAGCAAGCAGAGAGACCCAAGGGGAGAGGGGAAGCACTCTGTGGGGGCCATTATAAGGGTTCGACTTTGACTCTCAGTGAAAGTGAGGAACCTCTGGTGCGGGGGGGGGGGGCGTTCTGAGGAGGGATCTCCTCTGAGTTATATTTAAAAGTTAGTGAAAGTAGCCTGCAAGGGGTGAGAGATGGGGCAAGGAGACCGTCGTCCAGCAAGAGGTGACGATGACCCTGATCTCTGTGGGGGCAGAGCACTGGCTGAGAAGGGACGTGCTGGGAAATGGAGCCAAATGACAGACTGGACATGGGAGTATAGAGAAAGAGGAGTCCCGAATGAAGCCAAGGTATTTGCAGAGTGAGCAACTGCAGGTCGGAGTTGTCCTCAGCTGAGATGACAGTGACTGCAGGTAGAGAAAGGTTTACAATGGAAGGTCAGGACTTTCGTTTGGGTCCCTTTGAATTTGATACAAGCTGATGATGCAGGAGAGGGGTGAGAATCATTGGAACAGCCTTTGGGTGGCCAAGAGGTGGTGAGATCTAGGGCCTGAGAGAGGAGCATGGTGGGAAGGTGAGTGCGGTGAGTGCAGGACTAGATGTAGTAAGGTGGTAGTAGGAGGCTCACAGAGCTGCTCTTTGAACTCCATTTTCCAGAGAAGCAGCAGCATCATTGTCGTCTGAGAAGGAACGTGGGGAAGGAGGTATTCGAGATTTGAGGAGAAAGTAAGGCATTGCCAGCTAGGAGAGGTATTTTAAGGCCCCTGGAGCATTAGACGTACACTGGGAGCTCATGGTCAGGGGTAAATTCTGATAAAGTGGGGTCAGTGGTGTCTGTGTCATTTTCTCCATGCTGCACAGAGGAGTGCTGAATTTAGCCTGAGGACTGGTTTTGCAAGCAAGCACGAAGCTGAAGTAAGGGGCAAGGATGTGGAAAGTGTGTGCAAGACCATGCGGGTCGATCCTGAAATCTCGGCTCAAATCCTGATGGGAAAAGGAGCCCTGGTGATGCCTTTGTTAAGTACTTGACTGCAAACTGAAAGATCAGCAGTTCGGTACACCAGCAGCTCCGTGGAAGAAAGATGCGACAGTCTGTGTCCTTAAAAATGGGACAGTTCTGCCCTGGGCTGTAGGGTCCCCTTGAGTCGAAGTCGACTTGATGGCAATGGGTCTGATTTGGAGTTAGGGGAGAGAGGACCTACAGCGCGCGAGGCCGTGGAGAAGTGATAGGTCCTGGTGGGACTGAAGGAATACTGGGGTCAGGGTGCCAAGTAGGATGGGAAGGACTGGAGGTGGTGGCCAGAGAAGACACATGAGATTGAGTAAACAGTCACTCCTTGGGAGACAGACCTGCCCATCTGTTTCCAAAAGATCAGCCACTGAGAGCCCTGTAGAGCAGGGCTCAACCTGGAAGCGCCAGCTTCTCCGTGTCGAGGCCTGCAAACTGCTGAAGGACGCGTGTGGGCACAGCACTCCCAACCGGCTGCCTGCCACCTGAGAACCTGACCCTGAGCCCAGCTGGGAGGACCAAGCAGCCACCCCTCAGCCTCTTCCTGGAATGCGTCAGGGGTTTAGGAAGTGTCACATCTCCAGCAACTTGGAAGATGATGTCCTCTGGGAAATTGAGAGTGAATTGTCAAGAGGAGGGGGACGACAACCAAGAGAATGAGATGCTGAAAGCTTGACTGAGAACATCTGAAGGGAACTGCCAAGTCAAAGGGACACTGACTGCAACTGGTAGTGGGGGAGCTCCTCTAGGCCAGGGGTTCTCAACCTTCCTATTGCCACGATCCTTTAATGCACTTCCTCCTGTTGCGGTGAAACACGCCCCCCCCCGCCCCCCCTGCCCCTCAACCATAACATTCTTTTCTTTTTTTCCTTTTAAATAATTTTTATTGGGGCCTTGACCAACTCATCACCATCCATCCATCCATCCATCCATCCATCCATCCATCCATCCATCCGCTGTGTCAAGCACATATGTACATTTGTTGCCATCATCATCCTCGAAACATTTGCTTTCTACTTCAGCCCTTGGTATCAGCTCCTCATTTTCCCCCTCCCTCCCCACTCCTCCCTCCTTCATGAACCCTTGATAAGTTATAAATTGTTATTACTTTGTCATATCTTTACACTGTCTGGCATCTCCCTTCACCCACTTTTCTGTTGTCATTCCCCCCCAGAGAAGAGGTTATATGTAGATCCTTGTAATTGCTTCCCCCTTTACACCCCACCTTCCCTCCACCACCCTCCCGGTGTCGTCACTATCACCACTGGTCCTCAAGGAATCGTCTGTTTGGATTCCTTGTTTCCAGTTCCTATATATACCAGTGTACATCCTCTGGAATAGCCGAATTTTTAAGGTAGAATTGGGATCATGATACTGGGCAGGGAGGGTGTGTGGGGGGAGGGGCAGGAAGGAAACATTAAAGAACTAGAGGAAAAATATACGTTTCATCATTGCTACACTGCACCCTGATAGGCTTGTCTCCTCCCCATGACCCTTCTGTAAGGGGATGTCACGATACCTACAGGTGGGCTTTGGGTCCCCACTGTACTCCCCCTTAGTTACAGTGATATAATTTTTAGTTCTTTGATGCCTGATGCCTAATCCTTTTGACACCTCATGGTCACACGGACGGTGTGCTTCTTCCATGTAGGTTTTATTGCTTCTGAGCTAGATGGCTGCTTGTTTACCTTCAAGCCTTTAAGACCCCAGATGCTATATCTTTTGATAGCCAGACACCATCACCTTTCTTCACCACATTTGCTTATGTGCACATTTGTCTTTAGCGATTGTGGTGGGAAGGTGAGCACAATGGAATGCCAGTTTAATAGAACAAAGTGTCCCTGAGTTGAGAAAGTACTTGAGTGGGAGCCCAATGTCCATCTGCTGCCTTAATGTTAACCCTATGACTATATGCATGTATATCTATTTTCCCATCATCATATATAAATATATTTACCAGTGTGCATGCCTGTATTTAAACATCTATAAATGCCCTTCGCCTCCCATTTCTTTCCTCTATTTTCTTTTACTTTCCTTTTGTTCCACTATCATGCCCAGTCTTCATTTGGGTTTCAGTAATTTCCAATTTTAGTATATGTGCTGCCAAAGTGAGCACGGGTTTCAGTAATTTCTCTCAGTTACATTACCCTTGATCACTCCTTACCAGGACTCTCATACCCTCTTTGTAACTAATTTTGGACCACTTGTTGTTCCCTAGATTGATCAACCTCACCTCCTTCCTGCCTCCCCCCCACCCCATTTCCCCCTGGAACCATCAGTCCATTGTTTTCTTGTCCAGACTGTTCAACCAACCTCTCTTATCTGGATAGACCTGCAGAGATAATAGTATGTACACAAAAACAAGACATATGGGGCAGTGATGCCAAAAACAAAACAAGACATAGCAAGACAAAGCAACAAAAGAAAGCAAAACAGCAAAAACAAAAACAACAGCAACCAATGTCCAGGGAAAAAATCTAAATAAATAAAATAATAATAGAAAAGAAAAGCCTGTAAATAGTTCAAGGTCTGTTTGTTGACCTCTAGGAGTGTCCTCCAGTTGAGTCTGATGGGGTGCTATGTCCTGACCCCAAAGTCTATCCTTGGCACCCCCTCAGGACCTCCATGTTCTGCACCCCACTGCTCTGCTGCTGCACGCCCTTAGTGCTTTTGCCTCAGTCTGGTAGGGTCAGACCAGGTCCAATCCTGACCTTGTATCTCCAGCATTGTCTCCCATAGGGCCTTGGGACAGCGAGGGATGTCGTGTCTCATTGCAGGGCTGGCCATATGATTCTCTCTGTGCATTGGCTGTTCTGAGTGGGGATGTTGTCCTCAAGGCTAGGTAGGCCAGGATGTGCTCCACACTCTCCCTCTCCCCTTTCATCTGCTCCCATGTGCGCTGGTCAAACCTGTCCCTCTCCCCGAGCTGCAGCTTCCGTGCTATCCTCTAAAGTAAATTCTTTTGCGGGGATGGGAAGACCTAATTTCTTATAAAGGATTTTACAAGATCTAATTTCAGGTTCTTACTTTGGAGCAATTAACTTCCTGAAAAGTATAGAAAATGGACTTAATTCCTGCCTTATTGTACCACCAACTCCTTGAAACCATCAATGGATAGATGATACTGTGCAGGTTGCATAGCATTGGAACTTGCTAGATAGCTAGAGTAATGTCATGGGGGGGGGGGCGAGGTTGTTTCTGGGCTCATTCTCCCCTGACTTAACTATGATCTATGCCTAACAGAGCCCTGGTGTTGGAGAATGACTGTTACCCCAGAGTTCCTGTAACACACATTGAGACAATAGTTTTGTACCCCCGCAGATTGGAACTTACCTCAAGAATAAACTTTGATGAGACCAAAAAGAAAAAGAAAGCCTTGTGGAGCACAATTCCACTCCAATACATTTGGACTTGGAGGCAACTAATTTTTAAAAGCGTATTAAACACTTTCTAGAATGAATAATAATGAACAACTGGGCCCAAAATGAAATTTCTGTCTTGAGCAGGCTAAACCCAAAGCTTGAGAGCTCATAAATCCATTATCTAGTCCTCACCAGCTTGCTGAACCTGGAGCAGCAATTCCCAAAACGTCTCCTCTTCTCCAACAGGGAGTATGTCATGTGCTATTCATTTAAGCTCCAGAGCAATGGGAAAACTGGAACGATTCAAGTTAAATCTAACCAAGATGGAAGCAGATTTCAAACGTGCTTCCCCCCTCTTCTTAGTCCCAAAACACAACACAAAGTTCTACTAATTAAATTTTAATTTCAGAAACGGTTTTTTTTTTTAATGTCTCAATTTCAAAAGGAAAAGCCCTTACAGATTTTATAAAGCAGTCGATAAATCAGAATGATCTTCCAAAAGAAGACAGTAATGCCAGTACTAACTATATTTGTGCTGGTAGTCCATTTTCATGTATGGTAATGGTTGGTAGGCGGCATTAGGTCGGCTCTGATTCATGTATAGCAATTGACTCTGACACTGTGTATAACAGAGCGCGGTACAGTACTGCCTGCTTCTGCGCTGTCCTCAGAACTGTTAAGTGTGAGTCCTTAGATGCAGCTGCCCTGTCAGTCCATCTCTCTGATGTGTGCTGGTTAAAAAGGACATCATTTTAGCGAGAAACAGGTATTTTGAGGTGATGAAATACCCAAAGATGCAGTGAAACATTGTGTGTGTGAAGGAAAGCACAGCTCAAACAAGCCAGTCAGTCATATGTTGATAATCATCGAATTAGATGGGATAGTTTCTCTGCTTCTGGATATGTCTGAATATGGTCATCATGAAAAATGAACTTTAAAATTGCGATAAAACAAAACACAAAGTTAGCAAATCCATGTAACTCTGTCATGTGGGAGTAGAGGGAAAAACATGGCTTTGAAATGAGAGAACGCTGAGCTCATACCTAGCCCTAGGCTCTGTGATGTCAAGAGTCTGCAAGCCTTCATTTCCCCATGTGTCAAATGGAGAGAGGGTTGGAGAGTGCATCCTAATACATGATCCAGAGGGCACAGCATCAGCTTGGTGTAGTGCAGGGGTCCTCAAACTTTTTTTATTTATTTATTTTATTTTTATTTATTTTTTGGGGGGGGCATCACTGCTCTCTGATGGTGGGAGTAGGAGGCCCAGCCCCACTGCTGGAATTGAACCTCCATCCCAGTGGGCCGCAGTCCTGCGCATAACCACTACGCCACCGGGGCTCAGCCCCCTCAAACTTTTTAAACAGGGGGCCAGTTCACTGTCCCTCAGACCGTTGGAGGGCTGGACTATAGTTAAAAAAAAAAAAAAGATATGAACAAATTCACTGCAGACCCGGGATGAGTCGGCTGCTAAGCAGGATAGGCAGCGGCAGCAAAAATACCCAGAGGCCCGATAAATGTCCTTGGTGAGCCATGTGTGACCTGAGAGGGCTGTAGTTTGAGGACGCCTGGTGTGGTGCTTGAGTGGACCTTAGCGATCATTCAGGACCCAAACTTTCAACCTCTCTTGGATGAGGAACCTCATTAAGAATTTGATGAAGACTATAGACCCCCTCTCAAGAAAAATGCACGTTTGATGTATGGGCACAACTCTGCATAGTATTTTAGTCTCATCTAAATCAGTGACTTCATTTTGTACTCGCAGGAAAACCTTGAAGAGAGAGTTACTACCAACTCTTCTTCTGAGTGAGAAAACAGACCTGGAGAGGCCAGGAGACCATGGCAGCTGAAAAGAACTCTGTTTCTCTCTGCCTCATGATATCCCAGGATGATTCTAAGTCTTTTAACTCCCCTAAATGTGTCCATTTCTCTTTGACCTAAAAGTTGAGGATTCCTCAATTACTTTTTCTTCTTTAATTCTGCTTGTTGCTGATTTCCTCTTTAAGAGCCACTATGGGGCTGAGCCCGGTGGCATAAGTGGTTGAGTGCAGGACTGCGGCCCGCGGGCTTGGTGCTTCAAATCCAGCTGTGACTCTCAGGAGCGGCACTGGGTAGCTCCCACGACCACCAGAGGGCAGTGATTGCCCCCCCCCCACTCCCCACCCCCCACAAAAACCACTATGATACAGAGACACTGTTTTGTAGTTCGAAACAAAACACTGCAAAATAATATGAAGAAATTTTTCAAGCGATGAGATTAATGCACAGAGAAGTTAAATCACTTGACCTAGGTTCACCGTGGGTCTGTTGATGAAAGTTCCATCCATGTAGCACCACCCCATGCCCCTACTCCCACCCTCTGCAGGAAGGAGGAGTGACAGAAATCAGAAGAGCCACATCTGTTTACTTAGTATGAGCAGCACAACTGTTTCAGCTCCCACGATAGTTGGTTTGTGGTTATCACAGAGCTGAACCCCGCAGATAACCTCCAGGGAAGACATTATTATCCCACTGTATTCATACAAAGAATTGAGACTCAAAGAACAGTGACTACCCAACCTCCACTTCTCCTTGCCCTAAAAAATAAAGTTTTTAATGACATGTACAATACTATCTGGCCCATGTATATCTCACCGTCGTCATCTCTCAGCACGTGAGGGGAATTCCGCTTCCGTCGGGTGCTGCCTTCGGAAGCCCTTCTGCAGATGTGTAACAATGTCACTGATAATTATTTGCTGTGTGTTGCCTAAGTAGTGGGAAAAATGCAATCTGATTTACTACCTTTCTGTTTGGCTGCCTTTGACTTCCCGTTGCTTTGTGATGATGGAAAGCAATGGCTTTCTGGTGGCACTGAGGATCCACCTCACCCACCGTCCCTGCTTGCCTGCTGCTTAACCCCTGAAGCACGGCAGGCTTTCCTCTACCTCCGGGCCTCTGTACGTGTTCCATCCATGTGAATGCTCTCTCCCCCTAGCTAAGCCTTGCTCCTCTTTAGGTCTCCACTGGAAGCTCTCATCCTTAGAGAGGCCTTTCTTAGACCAAACCCTGCATCTCACTTTCCAAGTGCCTTCAAGTCAGCGCTAACTCAGGGCAGCCTCAGAGTTCTCCGTAAGGTTTTTAGTGGCTTCTGAGTGTACCCGAACTTAACCTTTTGATGAGCAGCTAAGTGCATGAAGAAATGGTGTGAAGGCCGCATCTGACCCCTCCGCCCTCCCTCCTCCTGACACCAACAGTCCCTCCCCCCCCTCCCACTCTAATTCTGTAGGTAGGCTTGATAATTCAATGCCATGGCCACACAGAAGATGCTCATCGTTAAAGGGTTTATCGGGAAAGTCAGCAGGTAACAATTCAGGTGAGAAATGCTCTGGAGACTTGATTTGTCTAGCCGGCCCTCAGCCGCTGGGCCTGCTCTACGCTGCGAGGGCAATGTGACAAAGCTCTTTGAGGGCTGCCGAGACATACCCAAAGAGTACCCCACTCCACGAGTCAGCCTTTTGCTCAAAAGGCCTCAGCTTTCCTGGCTTTGGAGGTTGGGAAGTTCACCACTCTGTCTCTAGCTCGGCCTCCTGGTTCTGCTGCTGCTCCTTGAGTGTCAGGGTTGTCTCCTGGCATGGAGGAAGTTCAGGGTGCGGGGGTCTTGGCGTCCACAGGACAGCCTCCACTCCTGGCTCTTCTCACTTGCCTGTAGTGGTAAAGTGACCAGATTTTAAGCAGGACACCATTGACCGGGGGTGGGGAAGCTTCTTGGTGTATCTGGAGCAACAAAATTTTTCATAAAACGCAAGAAAAAATAGTATTGTAATATATTTTAATTTTAAAACACCACGGGACGTTGTTAAGTTGTTAAAAAGCGGGACGTCTGGTCACCTAATTGTAGTGAGATTCCCCGCTTTCTGCTTCTGAGATGACGGATTTTAGATCCAGCAGGTTGGCAATCACAGCTAACCTCGTTAGTCATCACTCACGGCTGAATTAGAGCCCTGTCCGTGTCTTTCCCTGATCCATTTGGAAATCGAAGTTTGAATTTGTTTGGTGGGAGTAACAAAGCCGGTCACTAGAAAAGCAGTAGTAGGTAGACAAGGCAGGGCATTAATTCTAACTATGCCACCCAGGGACTGCCACTATTGGCTTTCCTAAGGCTCATGTCTTCTCACCATTTGGTATTTTTGTTGGCTTTGTGTAAAGTCTACTTACTCTACTAGAGAAGGGGCTGGCAAACTTTTGAGATGGAAGAGCCCATCTTGCCCCTCCCAACAATTTAAAATTTTTCTTTTTGAAAACATCTTTAGGCAAGCGCTTTGCTTCTGGATCAGCTGACAAGAGTGTTATCATTTGGACCTCAAAATTGGAAGGCATCCTCAAGTACACGTAAGTAACCTCTTGGTTAGTGTCTTAGTTATCTACTGCTGCTATAACAGACCCCACGCCCAGGTGGCTCGTGATTTAGGAGTCTAGCAGTTCAAATTCAAGGGCCTTTTTCCTCTCTCAGTGCTAGGATCAAGGTCCTTTTAACATTTGTGGGCCTGCCGCCCCTTGGAGATCGCCCTGTGTCCTGGCATCCCTGTTTTCTGGGTCCAGAGGTTTTCAGTACAGAGTCCCCAGGCCCATATAATGGAGTTTGCACCTGACCCTTCTTTCCTGGTATTTGGAAGCCTTAGACCTCTGCTTGCTTCTTTCTGTTGCTTTTCTCGCCACCATGGACTGGATGCTGACTCGTAGTGACCCTGTAGGAGAGGGTAGTACTGCCCCTACGAGTTTCTGAGACTGGACCCCTTTGGATTACAGCGCAGCGTGTCACCATTGTGTCACCATGGCTCCTCTGTCCCCCTTGAGCCTCACCGTCACTGGGTGGACGAGCACAGCTGACCCTACGTCTCTGGCTTTTGACTCTGTTTCTCTGAGGTGATGCCAGTGAGACCTCAGAGAAACTCCCCTTCCATCAGCCCAGGGCTGCTGACCCGAGGCAGCAGCGTGTTTCAGCTTAGTTTTGGCTGAGCCCATCAGATTACATCATGAGGCATGATCACATCATTACGTGACTGTCAAACCACTGGAAGTCATGTGCCAGCCAATTCTACACACACAGCAGAGGCCAGGAGGTGGGGCAGAGGGAGGGACACAACACGGTTCAATCCATGACTGTTGTATAGAATTTTTAGTTTGACTCCTTTTGAATGACTCAAGGAGAAGTCTTTTAGAAATGTTGGGAAAAGGAACTTTCCCTCTGAAATTGTACCTGGAATTCCATCATAGGTGTATGTGGTGGGCAGAGGAAAGTTGATAACAAGTGAGAGAACCACGAACATTTATTGTTGTTATTAACGGAGCATTTCTTGAGCCCCCGCAACCCTGACGAGTGCTGGGCTCGGCGTATCCCAGAGCTCCCGCGTCTCAGTTAACCCACCCACCCCTACCCAGCCTCACCATCCAAAGCATCAAAAGCCAAAACGCAGGGTTAGCTGTGCTCATCCACGCATGGGCGCTCTCTCTCCACCTGTCCGCCCAGGGAGCCCCTCACCCTCGGGTCTCAGTCTGGATGCTTGCTGCAGGGAGCCTCTCTGGGCCTTCCAGGGTAGACCAGCCTCTATTGTGGCACGTTCCACAGCTGTGGCTACACGTTCTCTTTGGCCATTGGGTGATAACCGCCAGCTGCCTCTGAATGCCATGCAGCAGAGACTGCACCTGCCTTTGCTTAGCTTCATGTCCCTGGGGCGGGTACTCAGCAAGCACTATTTGAGCGAATGGAGGCATGACTGAGAGAAGGGGTGAGGTCGTGGATCAAAGGTGACCAAGAAATGGAGGAATAAAACCCCGCAACCATCATGGTGTGTGGCCCTCGCACCTTCCATTTGCATCGTCTGAGTGCTCGCCCTGTCTCCAGGTCGTGGCTGTAATGTCTTCCTTGGCCTCCTCAGTGTTTCCAGGCCTCCCCAAAGCAGTCAGGGGAACACCATTAATAAAGCACTCACTTTGCTCCTGGCACGAGTGGAGCGCCCACCGTCATTATCTCCTCAGATCACAGACCTCACGTTTTCAGCAGATGGTCTCAGGAGAGGGGATGTGTAGCTGGGCCAGAATGGGGGGTGATGTTTCGAGAAGTAGAGAGGGAAGTGAGGGGCGATCCAGGAGAGGGAGGGTTAACCCCGGAGCTTTGGGCTGGGTCTGCCGCAGCTCTGCCCTGCGTGATCAGAGGCCCTGGGCTCCGGTCAGCAGCTGGGCACTGAAGCACGTGTGCCCCTGCACGGTAACCCACAGCTCTTTGCTCCCCAGGCACAATGATTCTATCCAGTGTGTCTCCTACAACCCGGTGACCCACCAACTGGCATCCTGCTCCTCCAGTGACTTTGGTAGGTCCAGATTCCCAACATCTCTTCCTGGAATGACTGAAAACATGGATCCCAAATAAGGCTGGCATCCCTGTTCCATGACTCAGCAGAGGCTGACAGCTCTTCTATAAACTGGGTAGACACCAGGAACGTGAATGACAAGGTTGAGCCCAGTCGGCATTCTGGCAGGGAGGGTCCAGGACAGGTAAGTGCTACGAAGGCCCGAGGGCACAGGCACAGCTTTGGGGTTACCTCTCGAGAAGCCGGAAGCTGACAGTGAGTGCAGTGTCCCCCCTCTTCCCCTCCCAACCCCGTGCCCCATTGCATACTTGTGTGGAACCCCACTGTTTGCACCCAGTGCACTCCTGGCAGAGCAGCTGCAGCTGTCCTTCCTGGAGGCTGCCGGTCCGAGGAGGCCTGGCCTCACACACAGTGCTGGCATGGGGCCACCACAGAGGAGTGCCCAGCCAGAAAGTCTGCTGAGTGAGGGTGTGAAGATGAGCAGAGGGTAGACCCGTGTTCCCCAAAGGGGCGATGCCACCCCATGGAGGCAGCTAGAATGATCCAGGGGCACTGCAAAAGCAGATGCCTACATTTTTTGTTTTGTTTTGTTTGGGGACATCACTGCCCTCTGGTGGTGGGAGTAGGATACTCAGCCTTTGCTCCTATGGAGCCGCTGCTGGAATTGAACCTCCATCCCAGTGGGCCGCAGTCTTGCACACAACCACTACGCCACCAGTGCTCAGCCCAGATACCTACATTTTATCCTGGATTAAGGAGTCTAGTACATAAGTTAATTGCCAAGTGGACACCCAGTAACTGCCCCCCCCCCAAAAAAAAAAAACAAAAAACTGAACCAAACAAGTTTGGGAACTTATGTATAAATTAACTCTATTTAATTAAAACTCCTCTGATATTCAACGCCATTGAGTCTGTCTTGCTGAGAGAACTTGGGGCATAACAGAATGTCCATTGGACCAGGCGGCAGAGAGACCTCAGCTGTCTCTCTGCTTCAATTTTCTTAACTAAACAGGCCAGTCATCCTCCCAGATAGAGTAGTCTTGGACTTCAAGAGAGAATGTAATTAAAAACACATTGCACAGAAAAAAAGGGGAAAGGGACTGTCATTCATTAAAACAAAATTGAACTTTTTTTTTTTTTTCCAACCATGGCATTGCTCTAGACCAGGGTTCTCAACCTTCCTAATGTCACAACCCTTTCATATAGCTCCTCATGTGGTGGTGACCCCCCCAACCATAAAATTATTTTCCTTGTTACTTTATAACTGTCATTTTGCTACTGTAATGAATCGAGCGACCCTTGTGAAAGGGTTGTTCGACCCCCAAAGGGGTTGCGACCCACAGGTGGAGGACCGCTGCTCTAGACACTGGCTATGGCGATTAAAAAGACCAGTTGGAATTCTTGCCCATATAGAACTTGTGGTCTGGGCGGTGGTGGGGTCCCTGGGCAGAAGTAAACAGTATCATATTGAGTAAGAACCCTAATAATTATTGAATGTGTTAGGCTAGGGACTGTGCTAAGGGTTAAAATCAATTCCTGTTCAAGCCCCATGCCAGCTCTGAGGCTCAGAATGATTCCTAGTCACCATCGACCGATGGAAAAGAAATGGGGCTCAGGGCAATTGGTTTAGTCACAGCTGGTGGAGCGAGCCCAGGCCCTGTGTGCCCTGGGCCTGCTCTGGTGAGCACCACTTAAGGAAGCCCCTGGGGAGGAGCTGCCTCTAGCAACTCAGAGAGAGAGAGAGAGAGAGAGAGAGAGAGAGAGAGCACCTGAACCTCCCCCTGTGGTAGAACAATCAGCTACTCCGGATCCACCGGGTAGCATTTCTCCAAAGACAGTCCAGAGGAAAATAGGAGAGCAGATACTGGCAACACTGAGATAAGTGCCTTTCCGTAATTGACGACAAAGCTCAAAAACATATTTGCACAGGTTTAAATGTCTGAGGAATGGCTTTGGATCGGGCTGGAGGGAAAGACAGATAACTTTATTTGCTGCTGGAGCTTGCTCTATAAATAGCTTTTTACACTAAATGGACCTTCTCGATCATGCTTTGTGGCTTAAGCCAAGAGTCAAATTTGCATATGTTGTCTGGACCTACACCTGCTGTTGTGGGGCACTGAGGCAGAAGCAGTTGGAGACTGCTTGCGGAAGTGGGCCTCACTCAAGTGGCCAGTGAGCCAGAGGCAAGACCCAGTGCAAGTAGGGCCCAGTGCTGTGCAGAGACGTAGGAGAGGAGACTGTATTTCCCGAAGCATCAGTCATTACTTTGGATGCTAGGTTGTGCACTGGCTGCACTGTAATAGTTAGGAATAGTGAAGTTGCCATTTCGGTGAGTGGGAGTTTTAGCTCCTGAAATGTTGACCTTTAACATAGCTTAATAATTTTTATATATTAATCATTTAACAAAAACATTTAAAACTAGGAATTCACCAGTATTATGTGTGTGTGTGTGTGTGTGTGTTTTAAAGAATCAGAGATTCACAGAAAGTTGCAAAGCTAAGATAAAGCTTCCCCTAATGGTGACAACTTCATTAACAATTGTACAGTGTCATAACCAGGAGACTGGGATTGGCACCGTGTGCAGATACAGTTCTGTGCCATTTGATCTCAGGTGGGGGACCACCAACGCGGTACAGAACTATGCCATCACCACAAGGACATCCCTTTATAATCACCCCCATTCACCAACCTCACTCATTCCTAACCCCTAGTTGCCACAGATTTGTCGTCTATTACTGAAATTTTATCATTGGAGAATGGTCTGTAGATGAAGTGGTTTGTTCCTTTTGTGTGGCGGATTAGCATCCCAACCAGTGCTGCTGCCTTGATTGCTCTGTGTTGCAGGCCTGTGGTCTCCAGAACAGAAGTCGGTCTCCAAGCACAAATCAAGCAGCAAGGTCACGTGCTGCAGGTCAGTGAAGACGCCTCTCTGTTCTCTCCTCTTCGCGACAAACTTTTATAACCCGGCTGTTTCACACAGCAGAGAAGGCCTTGTGTGGTGAGTGGGCCTAGGTCCAGGTAGCTTTCTCCTTCTTCGGTCTCAGGATAAAAAAGGCCTCGTGTGCCTTAATCATGATGCAGAAGAAAACTGTAAGTTGTCTTCGGGCAAGTCCCTGGCAGCAGGTCTCCTGGGCATTCAGCGTACTCTGTAGGGGCTCTCTGGGAAGCTGAGCCCGCCTGTCCCCGTCACAGTTGTCCAAGGAGCGGAACTGGTCCTGCCGCTGGTAAGCAGTGTGACCTCCCGAACTCCTCATCTGACAGAGGGCGTTAAAAACCCTCACTCGGTAGGGCTGTTGTGAATGCGCACAAACCAGTGAGTGCAAAGGTGCAGTACAGGGCTGGTTTCAAGCCGACACTCCATCAGTGTTAGCTGGGATTGCTGTACAGCTTCTGCGTGGAACCTCCCTCTCCACATCTCTCGAACACCTACTGCCAATCAAGCCCTGCCCGAGGAGCTGGAAATCTACAAAGAAAGGGACTCTCTTCTCTAGGTGCTCTTCCTGTGGTAGGGGCGGCCTACACACGCAGCAGGCATGTGCTAAGGGCTGGTACGAAGTGTACGGCCACAGAGAAGCGTGGATGTGCTGCCTCCATAGCTCGCCGTCGATTCCAGAAACAGGTGGCATTTTAAGTTTGATCCTCGGATTTCATATCAGGACCAAGAATGGAAAAAACCTTGGCCCACCTGCTGTCGTCCCATCACACCATATTTCTAACCTCACTGAGTTGTTTGTGTACACAGCTGGACAAATGATGGCCAGTACCTGGCTCTGGGGATGTTCAACGGGGTCATCAGCATCCGAAACAAAAACGGCGAGGAGAAAGTGAAGATTGAGCGGCCGGGGGGCTCCCTCTCCCCAATATGGTCTATCTCCTGGAACCCTTCAAGGTACTCTCTGAGCTCTTCTCCTTGAACCATCACTAAGTGATTTCTCTCTCGCTCTCTCGCTCTCTCTCTCTCGCTCTCTCTCTCGCTCTCTCTCTCGCAATTCAAAAGCTGCTCATCCTATCTGCTTTTGGACCTGTTCCATTTGAACGGAAGTTTTAAAGAGTCCATCGTGAGTTTTAGAAAGAATCCCAGAGATAAAATGATCCAGACAAGCCCAAGGTGTGTCTGGGTGTGTGTTGTGAGTGCTATGTGCTCTGGGTGTGTAGTGGCCTGGGAAGGCCACTCCTTTGGAGAGGTGGGTAGCTGGTCTCTCTGCTGTGGTCCTGTGGAGACGTCTCTATAGGACAAGATGGAAGTGCACATTTGTTGTCCTCTTTCCCCTTTTTAAAATACTTCCCTCCAAATCTGGGCAGTGTGTGTGCCCAATAGTGAACAGATGAAGATACCTTTTTCCTGAGCCCCCCTTTTTTTTGGTCCATCCTTTGACAAATAGTAAACGATGAAAAGCCCCAAAGCCACTGGTCCCATCAACAGTTAACTTCTATCCACTCAGTCTTACACACCGATTCCTATCTAGGCTCAGGTGACTTTGAGGGCAGACTAACAGTTTTCTGTGCTCTTAGTATAGTCCTGTAATACCCCTCCCCCCCGCCCCAGAGTCCTCTGAAGGTAAATTAAAGGCCACCTTACCACCAAGTACTTAATGTTACCTAACTATTACCATTTTATAGACAGGTACCTACTTAATTTAGAAGGTTGTTTAGATGCATTGCCTGTCCTGCCCTAGATGAGCATGCTTCTTCCTGAATCATTTTGTCCATCCTGGGCGGGACCATGCTCATCTAATGCCTTCAAGGCCATTATCTGGCCTCAGAGTTCCTGCTGTTTGGTTCTGTGGCCACAGATGACTCTGCGGTTCCTGGGTGCCATTTTTAATTCATGAGAAACAGGATGCCCATTGTACCTAGTGGCTGTCCTGCTCCGGATCGGGCTGGGGGACTCCCTGACAGGTTTTGAAATGATAGCTTTAGTGTAGTTCTAGGCCATGTGACTGTGAACAACCACTTACTATCTACAGCCGATGGGAGAGTTTCTGGATGAACAGAGAGAACGAGGATGCCGAGGAAATCATTGTCAACAGATATTTTCAGGAACTCCCCTCCACTTTGAAGTCAGCAGTATACGGTAGTCAGGGTAGTGAGGCAGAGGAAGAGGAGACCGAGGAAGAGGACGACAGTTCCAGGGT
Source organism: Nesogale talazaci (assembly GCA_004026705.1). Taxonomy (NCBI): domain Eukaryota; kingdom Metazoa; phylum Chordata; class Mammalia; order Afrosoricida; family Tenrecidae; genus Nesogale; species Nesogale talazaci. The sequence goes on from PVJH01022741.1 coordinate 20,617, forward strand.
CGACAACTCGTGAGTCTGTCCCACCCAAGGAGCGAGCATCCTCCGGGTCAGCCCCCAGATCTCCTGCAGAGGCAGAGGCAGAGGCTGGCACGGGCACCTTTGCCAACAGGGGGGACATGCAGGGCTGGGGGAGTCGTGGATGCACGCTCCTGCAGCAAGGAAGCCCACCCTGCCAAGTTGTGCGTGGGGGCCCAAGTGTCCCTGGAGAACCTGTAGGCCAGACTGAACCATCTAAAGAAGGTTCAGATTTTCTGGAGCACCCGCTCCCTGGGAAAACCACAGTCAGGATTCTGGTGTGTCTCCCTTCAATCTCTTAGCATGGCCATGCAATTAACTCAATGATATAATGACATCTTCTTGTGTGTGTGGTCCCCATCCTGGAGTGAACTCTCTCCAGTAGCGTTAGACGTCCTTTGAAACGAGGCTCTTCGTGTCTGCATCTGGCAGCCTGGTGTAATTCTTGAGCTTTTCCCCTTGCCCCTCACTGATCAGGGCATACCCATTGAGAGGATGTTTCCCTCCTGCTTCCCACACTCCTCACATGCACACACTGGCTGCCTCGGCCTTCTTCTGCTCTTCAGTTGTGACTGTATGGGGGCAAACACTAGTGTGTGGGTGTGTGGTGGGCTGGACTAGGTGACCAGGACATTCTTCTTTAGGAATCGCAGGAAGATGTGGGTTTCCGTTCCCCATGTGAACTTCAACTAGCGCAACCCTTGACTTGAGTTTGGATGTCTTGCTTTTGGTTCAGGGTCCCACTGCCATGTGGCTTGTGAGGGTAGGGGACGAGGCTGAAACGAGTTCAGTTCTTGGGTGCTGACCCCAGCTCAGAGCTGGTAGAGCTCCCTGGGATCTGGGCTCCAGGCATGTCTTTGGCCCTAAGCACCCCTCCTGTAGGGCTCACAGGAATGGGGATGACCCTTTCTTGGTGACCACATCCCATTTGGTGTTTGTCTTCTCCTCCCTTAACATTGACTTGGTGTTATGCCCCCCCAACCAAAAAAAAAACAAAACCAAAAAACCAACATTGACTTGGTGCTTATGATGGTTTGCCACTGGTGGCTGGGTATCAAGACAAGACTTCCCTTCTGTACCTGTCTGTCACGTGGTGCTGCCAGGTGACCAGAAGCGCTCAGGAATGTCAGAGTTAATAAACTCTAAGAGGCCAGGCCAGCTAGGTAAAGACTTGCCTCAAGGGCTGGGGACATCTCTGTCTTGAACTGGATTCCTGAGTAGCCCACTCCCAGCCTCAGTCTCCGGGCCCCAAGCTTGGGCTGATTCTGTGGTCAAGACCCAAGGCGCCGGTTCTGACTTCACTCTGTTTCAGACTTGGCTGTTGGTCCTCAGAGAGCCCGCTGCTCGCTGTGATTAGATTCAGTGGGGAACCATTTCACCTGTGTGGGAAACCCAACCAAGAGGAGCTTTTTCCAAGCAAGCAGTATTCCCATTACCCATGAATAAGTCAGAGTCCGTGTCTTCCCCTCTGCCCGCCACAGATAGGCTCCTTAGCCACCTCCCCAAAAGATTAGCACCTGAGCAAAAAGCACTCTTAGATCTGCAACCTTGCTGTCTCAGCTCCACTTCCCAGAAAGCTTCAGAAGGAGGGCTTTCTCCTCTTCAGTTTGGCAGTGCCCCATCACCAGAAGCTCCTGGCAAGGGATTCAGGGAAATAACAGAATCCAGGAGGGGCTCGAGCTTCCCCTCTGCGTCGTCCCATCGGGCAGCTTTTTGGCCTCAGTACATCTGTACTACATTTGGCACGCTGACAGCTTGGGCTGGGCTTTCTGTTCCCATTGTTTGTGAACCCCTTCGGGCTGCCCTCCTCCGCAGACCATGGCCCCACCTGACCTCCTTTGTCTTCTGTTGATTAGAGAGGAACATAATGACATCCTGGCCGTAGCTGATTGGGGACAGAAACTTTCTTTCTACCAGCTGAGTGGAAAACAGGTATGTATCTCTATCCAGAGCCGGTGGGGAGATACAGTTGCAGTTATACTTGTTAAAGTATATTGTGGCCTTTGAGGGTACCATTATTATTAATTATATGCTGCTACTCCTAACGTCTATTTATGCAGCATTTACTGTGATGCTAGGTACTGAGCTCATTTGCCTATTTGACCTCATTTAAGCCTTACACCATTCATTTTAGAAAGGAGTACACAAAGTCACTGAGCAAGAAAACACTGTGCCCAGTGATGGGGCCTAGGACTGAAGCCCAAATTCCTTAGACCCTGAATGCTTCGCTCTCCATCCTGACCCTACCGTCCTATTTTCACTCACCCTACAGCCCTGAATGAGCAGCCACTGAGGCCTCTCTTCAGCCCAGAGTAGGAACAGCTGGCGCAGGCCTGTGTGTTCCAAGCATCTGCCCCGAAAGAACTCACGAGCTGGGGGAGTGGGGAGCCCCCTCTGAAAGCAGATAGTCCCGGTGTGGTGCAGTGAATGGCCCAATGGAGTGTTGGACAGACAGATGGCAGGACACAAGCGAGGATGACACACTCTGCCTGTGGGGGATGGGGCTGTTCCTGGTGGCAAGTTTAGAGCAAGGGAGGAGCTCAGCTCCTTGCACCCGTTCAGTTCTGTCGACGTGTCCCTCACCAGACGTGGGGCATCAGACGCCTAACAAGTATTTCCCCCTTTTTCTCTCCTCCCCTCTGGAGCTCCAGTTAGACCTATGTGAGACCCTTTACTATTGTGACCAGTCACCCTCATCGATCCTCTTTTATCTCCAGCTGTAGGTTAAGGTCATGAACTTCTTATTTCAGTTCTAGAATTTTCATGTGTTTTTTTGTATCGCCCCCATCCCTTTATTTTGCTGAATGTGCTTCATTCATGGCAAGCATCTTTTATTGAGCAGAGTTCTAACGTAAAATTCTCATATGTGAATCCCAGCATCTGGGTCATCTTAAGGTTTGTCTCCATTGATAGTCTTTGCTTTTGAAAGCGATCCATATTTTCCTGCTTTGGGGAGTTGGGCTTTGTATCGGAGATACTGTGAATAGTGTGTTATAGAGATTCTGATTTCTGTTCTGCTCCCCTGAAAATTGTTGTTTGTTTGCTTGTATTAGCAGACATTTAACTTTTTGCTGTACTCCAAATTCAGTTTCATCTGTCCTCTGAAAGTCAGCAGCTGGAACCTCTGCCCAGTTCTTTTAGCCTGAGTGAGACTGCTTGACATCTGCCCTACACATATGCACTTCAAAGGCTCTCCTGATAGGCAGCAGAGTTTCTGGGCAGAACTTAGGCCCTCCTCTGCCTCGCTCTGCTCTGAGATATCCCATCTGACTTTCCAGCTGTTCCCATCACCCGACATTCTGTGGTCACCCAGCAGCATGGGCCTGGGCCTGCCTCATGGAATAAAAATGGAAACCCTAGTACCCTTCCCCTCTCCCCAGGGCACAGACTGCTCCAGCTTTCACCAGTTTCTGGTTGCTCTCTTCCTGCCTTTAGCTGATGGTAGTTGTGCTTGGTGCCGAGTTCGTAGCTGTTAACTGCAGGAGGGCGCTTCAGAAGGAGCTGCAGCGCTGCAGCCTTCCCATGCCATGACCAAGATACGCCTGATTTTCCTGTGCGATTTGCTAGCATTGCACAAATACCAGAGAACATTTTGTTTGGGGGACATTTGAGATTCTTTAAAAGGAAAACCGAGCATGTTAAATTTATAGTTGCAGTTTGAAGTTACTTTAAGGGAGTTAATTGACTGAGTCACGCTTGGTTTACTGCGACTAAATTTGTAAACAGGAGAATGTTTAAATGGAACTCAAAAATGTAAGGAGAAGCTAGGTTTCTAGAGTTATTTTTTTAAACAAATTGATTCTCCGTTTGACGGGTAATCACATATAGTCTGTATTCGCAAAAACCACCAGAAAACTTCAATGACTGTCAGGCGGAGACACCAGATTAAACTACAGAGAAAAGGCAGCACAGGGGGGCTAGATGTGTACAGTGGGGTGGGGATTTAACCGGGCTTGGGTCAGGAAGTTGGCAGATGCCTTTTGGAGGTGGTAGCACCGGGCCCCGAGTTGGAAGCAGTGAAAAAGGAGGGCAGGGCCGGAGATCAGCACCTCTCAGGCCATGCAGTCTGAAGGAGCATGGTCCACGTGGGAGACTCATCTTGGTTTAGAGGAGGACCTTGGAGATTTTGTTCAGGAGTTTAGCCTTCATTCTGAAAGCTGAGGGAGTACCATCAAGAAAGTGATTAGACAACCTACAGGTGGGTTTTGTAAATTGCCTATCTGGTAAGGAGCTTGTAGGCACAAGGAATATTCTGACTCAGTAATGAGAAGACAAACAAGTACAAAGTAGGTGATGGATGTTGTGGCGGTCGTGTGCTTACGTTAATTTCACGATGGAGCTGTAGAGGTGGAGTCTAACCTGTGAATCTGGAGATAGCCATTGAGTAGCCAGTGAGGCCTCCGTGTGGGCATGGCTTTCTCCTGAGACTTCTGGGAAATCTCGTGATATTTCCCTCATGGAGATGAGAAACTATATCCCCAGTTGTTGGGAGTTAATCTCAGAGACAACGAACTACGGACAAGACAGGATGGCAGCGTTCAAGGGGCTGGAGGAGCCGGAGGAGAAGCCGCACGGCCTTACCACAATGGAACCAGACCTTTGAATCTGGAGAAGCCACGTGGAGATCCCTGCCAGCGTTGAGTTGCCTCTACCACCACTGGATCCTGTTGATGAACCCTGAGCTTTGGAAGCAAGGAACCATGGGGAGATCCCTGCCAGCACCAGGATTCTGCACCCACTTGCCTGTGACTTTGTGAGTTGGAAGGAGATGTTATAAACTGGTATCGGGCATGTGGGCTAATATTGGACTTAATGACTTTGAATTGGACTGGGTTGGGATGCTTTCTTAATGTTCTATTCCTCTTATATATAAACCATACCATTATATGTGTATGTGTGTGCCTATGAGTTTGTTTCTCTAGCCTACCCGGACTAACACAGATGTGAATAGACATTTCTCCAAAGAAAATATGCAAACGGTTAATAAGCACACGAACAGAGGCTCAAAGTCACTAGCGGTCAGGAACATACCAACCCGACCACATGGAGGAAGTGAAAGGTACAAGTGCTTTGGAACATGGTGTTACCTTTGACAGCAAGTCTACTTCTGGAGAGACGTAAGCCAGAAAGTATGACCGCGAGGGTTCCAGCTCACTCCTGCATGGGCGTATTGCAAACAACCCCTAGTTAAACACGGCTGCAGACAAGCTCTCTCAGAAACACCCTTGTCATCCTCTTGTTCATGGCCCACTCAAAGCAGCAGTTTCTGTGAGAGTGTCCGTGGGGCCTAAAAGTTTAGTTCAAGACATACAAGGCAGCTCAGAAGGTTCTGGGAACTGTTATTTTCGGATCCCGAAAGGGTAATCTTGCATTTACTTGACAGACACAAAAAAAGTAAGGGACTTCTTTGGGAGAGCTGGGAGAAAAGGGAAAACTGTGAGGAAAGGTCAAAAAAGAAGCACAGAGGACTGTCTTTCCGTCACAGCAGTGCCCCTGTTTTTTCCTGGAGGGTTCTCGAATTGGATGGACCAGGAATCGCATGTCTCTGATAGAGCTAGGTGGGACAGGAAGCTGCCTCGGCCTCCAGAGACCCCTCCACGGAGGGGAGGAGTGCTGGGCTAACTCAGGAGACGTGGTTGGCCAGCTCTCCTCTGTCTTCCCCTCCTCCCATGCAAACCCCAAATCAAACGTGCTGCCCTCGAGTGGGTTCTGATCCATCGAGACCCTTTAGAGCAGAATGGCCCGTAGCGCTTTCGAGGCTGTCATCTTGATGGAAACCGAGGGCACAGCTTTTTCCTGTGGGACAGCTGGTAGGTTTGAACTCCCAACCTTCTGGTTAACAGCTTCACACTTCAGCACTGTACCACGGGCTCCTTCCCTTCTATTAAAGGTAGGGAAGGCCCCTTCACGGAAAGGAGGGAGACTATAAGGAATGCAGAAATGGCTGTTTTCCCAGGGGTGTGTCCTTTCTCTGCAGATTGGGAAGGATCGCCCACTGAACTTTGACCCCTGCTGCATCAGCTACTTTACTAAAGGGGAGTACATCTTGCTGGGAGGTTCAGACAAGCAAGTATCCCTTTTCACCAAGGACGGAGTGCGACTTGGGAGCGTTGGGGAGCAGAACTCCTGGGTGTGGACCTGTAAAGTGAAACCCGATTCCAATTACGTGGTAAGAGAGAGCTTTATCACGAGGTCATTGCTTGAGGAGACGCTAACCATTCGTCCTGGTTGGTCGGTCAGATCCCTACCCCTTGCTCCCGACAGATGGAAGCACCGGCCCCCTCTCCACACAGAACGGAGGACTGACCACTCTCTTTCGCTCCAGGTGGTAGGCTGCCAGGATGGCACCATTTCCTTCTACCAGCTGATTTTCAGCACAGTTCATGGGCTCTATAAGGATCGGTATGCCTACAGGGACAGCATGACTGACGTCATCGTGCAGCACCTGATCACTGAGCAAAAAGGTAAGGCAGGTCTGGGCCCCCTGCCCTCAGACACTGGGGGGAGAGGCGGGGGAGGGAGCTGGGAGTGAAGTCACGGTCTTTTGAAAACATACCGTACCAAAAAGAAAAAGAAAATACATCATACCATTGCTTCTTGCTCGCTCCTCCTCCTTTTTTGAAAGCAGTAAACCCTCTACTTAAACAAATACACAGGGACTGAGCCCCGGTGGCGTAGTGGTTGTGCGCGGGACTGCGGCCCACTGGGACGGAGGTTCAATTCCAGCAGTGGGGCTGGACCTCCTACTCCCACCACCGGAGAGCAGTGATGCCTCCCCCCCCCCCAAAAAAAAATACAGAATCTAGCAGGTGATCCCCAGGGTCACCTGGTCCATGTGCTTTCTGACTACAGGAAGGTAACTTGTAGCAGAGCACAGTAGCGTGGATGGGGCCATGCTCGTTTCTGTGGACTGATACTCAAGTGGCTTCTGGGATGCTTCTTGCTGTGTTCTCCAATAGGTTCCTGGTGAGCCCTTCTGCTGAGACAAGCAGGGGCAGTGGGACGAGCATGGGTTTGGGACAGAAGATCAGAACTCTAGTCCTAATGCAGGGGTTCAAACCCCATTCTCCTCCTCCTGGTTAAATGAACAGAGTGTGTTCACGTCCAGCTGTGCTGTCACCACACACTGCCAGAGCTTGCAGAGACCCCGGCTGGGTGGTCCCCATCCAGGAACACCTCAATCTGAAGCCTCCAGCTGGGATAATATGGGATAATAGCTACTCAAGTATCTCCCCAGGGTCCCTTCTGGGCCTGTGCCCTTCACCCCATCTCAAGTGAAAGTTTGTGTACCAGTTTACAACCAAGTGTGTACTGCTGTCCAGGGAGGTTGGTGGGAGTGGCCAGAGCTGGGGTCAGTCACATAGGTAAGCCCCAGATCATCAGTCATTGGTATCCAGCAGCGGAGTGCAGCTTTAGAATGAGCAAGTGATGAAATTTCACTCTCTATCCTTAATCGCGAGCTTTTGACCACGAAGATTGTATTGTTTATGGCTCTGAATCCCAGTGCTTAGCAGAGTTGATTGTACACATCTGATACGCCGTAAAGATTTTTTTGAGGAGAGTGTCTCGCGTTAATTGCCAGTAGCATTAAGTAAATGATAGCTTTTAATTTCTCTGTCTTCTACTTAACAACCTCTTCTAGAGCTGGCTTTTTTTCCTCCCCTTCTTTGACAGTTCGGATTAAATGCAAAGAGCTTGTCAAGAAAATTGCCATCTACAAAAATCGATTAGCTATCCAACTGCCAGAGAAAATCCTCATCTATGAGTTGTATTCAGATGACTCGTCAGACATGCATTACCGGGTGAAGGAGAAGATTGTCAAGAAGTTTGAGTGCAACCTCCTGGTGGTGTGTGCAGATCATATCATCCTCTGCCAGGTGGGCAGCAGACTGTGGGCAGGGTCAGTCAGGGGCGTCTTCCAACTCCCCTCGAGGACAGACAGCCTGGAGCAAGGCTGTTGTTCAACTGGTCACTAGTGTCTGATCATTGCTCTCATTTTACCGATGTGTTGTTGAACCAGCATCTATTAGAAAGCCCTGGGCCACAAATATACACTTAAAATATATATCAAATATATGTGTATATATATATATATATAGCAAAGTATTATCTGGGGTTAGATAATTGGTTCTACAAATTGACATCTCACTGTGTGTGTGTGCGTGTGGGACAGAGAGAAAGAGACAGACAGACAGATGTGGGAGTAATCATAAACCTATGTGATATCAATGTAAAAATCATTTTACTTCCTGAGAGGTTTTCTCCCTCAGTATAAAAAAATGTTTTTTCCCCTTCGAGTTTGCTTCCTAAGAAGTCTAGGTCAGAGCTAACTAACGTTTGGAGAAGAGGCCGACCTGGCACCTTTCTTGGAAATCTCCACGGCTTTGTCCCTCTTTGGCTGAAAGGGAAGAGGCTGGCTGGCTCAACAATGAAGTACTCAGCTGCCAATCAAAAAGGCTGGTGCTTTGAACCCCCATGACTGCTGCTTCAGAGGAAGCCTTAGCCACCTGCTCCCACAAACAGTGCAGCCTACAAACCCCGTGGAGTGTTTCTGCTCTGTCACGTAGGGTCACTGTGAGTCCAAATCAACTGCACAAGACCTGACAATGAGGATGGTCTGGCCCACAAATTCACCGCCATCGGGTTGATTCTGACAGGTTTCTGAGACAACAGCTGTTTACAGGAGTAGAGAGGCCCATTTTTCTTCCATGGAGTGTTTGGTGGTTTCAAACTGCCGACCCTGTGGTTAGCAGCCCAGTGCATAACCACTGTGCTACCAAGGCTCCTATAATCAGACCGTAGGGAGGTTTTGGTGGGCGAAATCCTGTAGGATCACCGTAGTGTAAAGTATTAAAATTGCTCTCAGAGTCTAGTAGATTTGGCACAGAGGTGTACTTTTGGGTGCCACAGCCAAGGCTAAGGCTGCCGGAGACCACAACAAAGAGCCCAGCTCAGTGGGAAGGACTTTCAGCTGTGGGGACTAGGTGGAGTTGGAGTGGCAGACATGTAGGATTTCTTCCTCCCTGGTGCCAGGAGGCCTCCTTGGGAGCCGCAAGCACTCACTGTGCTGGGCATCCATGCAGACCCTGGCTTGCTTTCCTCTCTAGGAGAAAAGGCTGCAGTGCCTGTCCTTCAGTGGGGTGAAGGAGCGAGAGTGGCAGATGGAGTCTCTTATTCGCTACATCAAGGTGATTGGTGGCCCTCCGGGAAGAGAAGGCCTGCTAGTGGGCCTGAAGAATGGGCAGGTGAGTGCCCCCTTGCACCCCTTGCCAGGCAGCTTGCAGACAGCCAGGGCACTAGTCGTGAGCCTGGGGCGTTTCCCCAGGGCAAGCAAAGGACTGCTCCCCTCCGTGGGCACATGAGAGGGCAGCTCAGAGTTGTGTTTTCCGAGAACAGGCGCGAGGAGCCGTGGCCCTCTGATGATTGGCCCACCCACATGTGGCCAACTTAGCTCTGTGGGCTGCACAGAGTGCAGCAGATTTATGCACCCAGAAAAGGGAGGTTTGCTCAAGACGTGGCTCACTAGGGAGGGAAGCAGAGGTGATAACGTAGGTCGGGGCCCCGGTAGGGAAATGAGTGAGTTGAGGCAGCATTTCCCAAAGTGCATCTCAGAGGAGGGCTCTCAGGATATCACTGGGTGGTATGAGAAAATGAGTCCTTTGGTCTGGCAAATCTAGGTTCCACAAAGTTGCACAGCTCTCTCTGTTTGAGTGTTCTTTTCTCAAAATAAGAAAGTTCTAAGTGGGCCATGTAGAAATGTGACAGGGAAAATGTAATCGCATTAGCCTAAAAGCCAGACTGTGGAGCAGATGGTTTCTGGGTGAGCCTTGTCAGGCCTTCCCCGGGCATGGGGCTGGTGCATCTGAGCGAGCTGGGAGCCACGGAGAAGCACCAGCGCAGGAGGAAGGGAAGGGCCCACTTCTCACCATAAGTGAGCGTTTCCAGCGTGATGGCTGAGAGCATGGTCGGGGTGGCCTGGATCTGTATTCCTGCTCCACTGCCCTTCACTATGTCGCCTGGAGAGCTGAGGTTTTTCATGAAGACAATACCAGTTTCACAGGGCTGTCGCAAGCAGTCACTACATCACCATGGCCACCCTCCGCATGTTTCTTTTGCTGTGCTTCTAGCAGTGTTTATAGCGGCCTCCCACAGCTCTGCAGGATGGTGGCTCCCAACCCTGCACTTTTAGGCAATGCCCTTAACAACCCCAGACAGAACAGGCATTAAGGTGAGTTCGTATTTCTCGGGGCCCACCACTATTTGGGCAACTTCTAATAAACCGTAGCTCTGCCCCTGAAGGATAAAGTGCCCCTGTCTTGCACTAAATGTTAGCATATCTAGAGAAGTTAGTGGGTGGTTCTTATAGAACACATGGCAATTCAACAACGTGGCAGTAGTCCAGGGCCTTATCACTATGGTGATGCACACGGTTTTGGGTTTGTTTTTTTTTTCCTTCTGAAATTTCGCCAGATCCTGAAGATCTTTGTGGACAATCTCTTTGCCATCGTCCTGCTCAAGCAGGCCACAGCGGTGCGGTGCTTGGATATGAGCGCCTCCCGGAATAAGCTGGCCGTGGTGGACGAGAACGACACGTGCCTGGTGTATGACATTCACACCAAGGAGCTGCTCTTCCAAGTGAGGTCTAAGAAAGCGGGGCCCTTTCCAGGCCTTCCACTTCCTGGGCAGTGCTTCAGCTCAGCTCACAGGCCCCTGGGAGGGACGCGGAGGCTGCAGGGCTGAGCTCAGGCCTCCAGGCCTTCGGCCCCCTTCACATCGTGCCCTCCCCACTCACACCAGCTGCAGGGCCCGGGCAAGTGTCCGAACTTTGTAACGCGGCTGGGCAAGGGGCACCTACCTCTCTCAGAGAGCTATGGTGAGCAGTGAGTGCTGCCATCTAAGGGGAGCCCCTGGTCGGTTCTCTCAGTCGGTGGGCTCATAAGGTGATCATTTTCTCTCTAAGAAGTTCGCCTCTCACCTCTTGGGGGCTGCCTGCACCTCTGAGTGACCCCAGCCACCATAAGGAAAGGGGATCAATTCTATCATCGGAAAGGAAGGACGGGATGTCGAGAAGCTGGCCCTTCTCCTGTTTCACAAGGATGTTATGAGTCAGCAAAATGTGGAGGGCTTCGACCTTTGGGGGCACAGGCATTGTTTAAAGCGCATTCAGTCCCATGACGGGAGGAAGTGTGTCATTGGAGAAGAATGCCCTGCGGCTCCCAGAGCAGAGACTGCTGGCTTTCTGCCGGACTCGGCCACCCTGGGCCCTGGCAGGGCTCTCACGCTGGGCGGGGCTGCTTGGCCCCAAGCTGGAACCTCTCCGACTGGCTTCTCCTGGGCCGATGCAGTTTCCCAGTGTCACTGGCGGCCTGGGTCTTCTCCTTGTCCCCCAGTGTGGAATCAGTCGGGTGAAGGGGGTTTGGAGTGGGGATAGGTCTCAGACAATCAGAGGGGATCCCGGGCTGCCACTAGCCCAGAGATGACTCCTAGCTGATAGAAACTCACTCAGGTCAATGGAGATGCAGAGTGGTTTAGGGGAAAGAACAGAGCTTTGGCCTTCAGACCACCCTGGGCTCTTGTCCCACCTCCTTCACTTACTGCACAGACTCAAGGATAAGCCCAGTTTTCCAGCACATTTTTAATGCCGCTTTTGCGGTAAAATTAGGTGCCTCGGTGGCTATTTGGGTCGGCTTGTACTCTGTGATCTTGAGCAATGAGCTTCAATTTCCTGATCTCTAGAATGGAACAGTAATCCCCCCCCCCCCCATAGAATTGCTATGGGATTGAACAAGATAGTGCCTCGCACAGATCAGGGCCCAAAAGACCACGTTCATACCCCCGAGCATCGTCTCGACCTCCCTGCCGCCCTCCCGCCCCCAGTCTAGGGCACACAAACCCTGTCCCCGCCCCAGCCCCAAACCTCATGACTGAATTGAGAAAGAGGCTCTGTCCCCCGCTCCCTCCAGGTGCAGAAATAGGACGGAAGGGAATTCTTAGTCCTTATCTGTCAGGAGACATGGACAATCTGCTACTTTTTGCCTGCTGGCATTGTGCCCTCCCCACTGCCCCTGCCTCCGCAAATGAAAACAGTGGTATTGTTTTTTTCTCACTACAAAAATTCTCGGTGCTCATTGGGAAAGTTAAGCTGTCTGTGGGTCCTCAAGGCTCCAGAAGCATGCGGCAAAGGTCTGGAGGAGGTGGGACCAGCAACTGCCTCCCCCCGGGCAACTGTATTCTTACAGTGTGTGAATTCTAAGTGCAGAGACAATATATTATTTTCTAATTTTAAAAATAACCCACTCCTCTTTTCCTTATTATGAAAAACAATAGTTGTCCATGACAATAAGTAGATAAGTAAAGCAGGCCAAACAAAATGCAGAAAGTAGCGCGTACCCACAATCCTATCTCTCCAGAAGTAATCACCGCCCTTGGAATATAGCCATGTAAACCTTCTGCGTGTGGCTATATATAGTTTCGTTTGCACTTTGCTGATTTTCCCACTGACTGTTTCTGTAGTCGTTCGGCAACCCCCTACACAATCAGCAGCACGCAGTCCCGCCCCATCCCACACCACCCCATTCCCGGTTTACAGACCGCACTGCAGTGTCCCATATGGTTTCCATCGGCTGAGTCTCGACAGTGGACAGCAAGGCCTTTCCCCCCTAGTCTGTCTTCATTTGGAAGCTCCTTTAAAACCTGTTCAGCATCATGGCAGCATCTCAGCCTGCAGTGACAGGCGGGCGGCGGCTACACGTGACTGAAATCAAACCCAGGCCTTCCTCATAGACGGTGGAACTTGACCACCGAACTGACCAGACCCTGTTTCAGGGGAGCTTGTATCTCTGCCTCCATCCATTTCTTCCCTCCCTCTGGCCTTTTCTTCCTTCCACCCCTCTGTTAGCAAGGACAATCCAGACTTTCGAGTGGTTAGGTGGGATTACCTAGGGAGGGGGACCCAGTCTTCAGAAAGAGTGCTAAAATGAAGTGTGGACATGATGATGCCAAAGCCTGGGCTTGTCTGACGGGCTCTCACCATCTCTACCCCCCCAGGAGCCCAATGCCAACAGTGTGGCCTGGAACACCCAGTGCGAAGACATGCTCTGCTTCTCAGGGGGCGGCTACCTCAACATCAAAGCCAGCACCTTCCCCGTGCACCAGCAGAAGCTGCAGGGCTTCGTGGTCGGCTACAACGGCTCCAAGATCTTCTGCCTCCACGTCTTCTCCATGTCAGCTGTGGAGGTGCCCCAGGTAAGCGGCGGGGGGGGGGGGGGGGGGGGGGGGGGGGGGGGGGGGGGTGCATGTCCTTTCGGCACTTGCAGATGGCGAGATGGACACAACCTAGTGTGCCCCTGCCCCCCTGGCATTTAGGGAGTGAGGAAAGAGGGAGGAGAGATAGAAGTGGGTCTGAAGTCTTGTTTCACATGGTGTAACCCATGTGTCTGGTTAAAAACCTCACTGAGATGCCATTTCTTACTCAGAATCAGGTGTGGGGCCGAGGGGACATAGCCAGGAAAACTGGGAGCCTAGAGGACCCAGGCACAGACACATGGGTAATGGTGTGCGTGAGAGGGCATACATGCGGGGTATGGGGCCTCAGAGGGAGCCTCCAGCTGTGTGTCACAGGCCCCTGGACGAGGCGGAGGCCAGACCCAATATGGGGGTGGGGTGGGCATGGGGGTTGCAGTGCAGGATCAAGGAAAAAGGGGAGGCAGAAGCACAGACTGGAGAGCTGAAATCATTGTCCAGTAGTGGTTGGCCTCGTCATAACTGTCCCCAGTGGCCTACTTGCCTGACAAGAGAATCATGCTCTGGGTAGATCTGTCATAAGAGAGAATATTCCCTCTTCGATATTTTAGAATATGTCCGCTCTGAGTTCTAGACAGGTATGCACAGGTATATATGTTCTGTTGAAGTTCTTTTAAACAAAAATGGAACCATACTGTATTACTTAATAATTTTTATCTTTCTAAATATTGTGACCTATGGATGACGCCTACAGATTTCCTGTACTTACTTTACTGTCTGTGGACCATGAACAACAGGTAGAGACATCTCACTACTTTCCTGCGTGGATATGTTTTCAGCTAGTCTGTGCATTGCAGACTCATCATTTCGTATTAATTACTAGTTGTAAACTAGTCATTTAAACTAGTAACCAGGCCTTTTCACTCAGCTATCTTGTGGAAATGCAGTTCCATGTCAATACACGCTCTTCTCCAGCATTTAAAAATACTAGGTTATTGTAGAGTTGCTTTTACTTTTAGAAAAGAATGCAGAGAGGTCCCCTGTCCACTTTGCGTGGTTTGCTAAAGGAATAACATCTGCAAAGCTGCAGTGCAGTTTAACAGTCAGGACCCTGCCAACACTACACCAGCCCACCTTGTCCAGGATGGCGCCGGTTTGACAAGCTTGGTTGTGTGTGCTGTGTAGTTAGTGTGACACGATTCTATCATCCATCACCACAGTCAAGATACTTAGCATGTGCAATGCCACAAAGGTCCCGCTGGTGTGTTGCCCCCTCCTGCCTCTCCCCCATGAACTCTCTGGTTTCATCCCGGCGGGTGGATGTTCCTCAGCAAACTCCACCATCACCTCTTGCTGGACATTTCTGTTGCTTCCACCCCTTTCCCCAGCTAATGTAAACAGTGTTGCCGTGGACGGCCTTCTAGCTAAGTCTTTGCATCTGTCTCAAATTAGCCACTTGGTCTAAATTCCTAAAAGAGACATTGCTAGCCCAAGGCTATATGCCTTTGAAAGAGTTTAGGACGTAGTTCTAGATTGCCCCCCATCTGGGTTCTATCAGGCTACGTCTGTACCCCTCCCACCACAACCCACCTTCCCTCACTTACACCGGCCGGCTCCAGCCCGGTGGTTGCCTGTCAAGGGTCTGGTTGGAGTAATCATCTTCCCCGATGATGCCCTCTCTGCTCTGTCCCGTAGACATTACTGTGAAATCCCTCCTTCGGTGTGTGACATCACGTAATTACTTGCTAAGCATGAGTGAGTGGGATTCCGATGTGAGAGAAGGGAGAAGGCAGAGAAATAAATGTAAGAAGCAGAGAGAGTCGCGAGTGGGTGGGGAGGGGCACGGACAGCCTCCCCGGCACGGCTCTCCTGCTCTCCCCCCCCCCGCCCCCCCCACCCACCGCGTCCACCAGAAATCCAGTCGCCCTCAGTCGTGCCAACTGGGCGATGCTTATGGGAATCTTCTCCCAAGATTGCCACCCTGACCTCAAAATTCAATGCAGTTTGCTGCTCCGTGACTTTGGCAAGCCAAGGGGAGCCAAAGCGGCGGCTGCCCGGGCAACCCGTGCCAAAACGTGGAGCTGCAGGAGCCGAAGTCTCCCCAAGGTCATCCTGCTGACGCAGCAGAGGGGGACTGCCCAGGGTTAGGAAACCAGCCTCAAGACAAAGGCTGTTTCTTGGTCGCCTCTCTGCAGCCATGCTGTGGTTTGGC
>PVJH01022742.1:0-36092 GCA_004026705.1 Nesogale talazaci
TACTCCATAGAGTTCCCTATGTTAAAATGGTCAGTTTACATTAAATTAAATACTTGTATTAGGGGGTCCTCCATCACTTATCACAATTCACACAATCATATGTGTCAAACACATATGTACACATGCTGCCATCATCATTTTCAATACAATTTTATTTCTACTTGAGCTGTTGGTATCAGGCCCTTTCTCCCCCCCCCCCACTGTCCCCCACCATCTCCTCTTCATGAGTCCTTGATCAATTATATATTATTATTATTGTTATTTTAATTTCTTACACTGTCTACTGTCTCCCTTCACCCATATTTTTCACAGCCCCCTGAGAGGATGTGATCAGTTCCCAGTTTTTGTATTTAACTTTTTGAGGGAGCCACCTGAGTTAATGATTTATTTTAGATTTAACGTCAGACTAGTCTCATGGAGTTAGAGATCAAAGATGGCCCAAATGTCTAACTCTTCCACTGTTAAACTCTATTTTGTTCTCCCTCCAACTTTGAGTATATTTCTCATATCCGTGTATTCTGAGATTTGCTGGAATATCTCACAGAAATGTAAGAAACTATGAAAAGGACTCACATGATTGTGGGTTCTGTTAAGGCCTCGTAGAGGTAAGCCAAATACAAAATAAAGGGGCAGAAGCCAAAAATATCTGTATGTCAATGATCCCTTTGCTTCTACTAAAGCTCTGCTAGGAAACAAAAGTCATAAAAGAACATGCTTTGATGGAGATTTAGATTTACTCTTTCCATTGAAGATTTAAATGACACACACCCAGTATGTTAGGGTATAAAATACCGTTCACCCTAATCCTATGACAAATAATTCCCTCCCAAATGGAATCACAACTTCCAGCACATGGCTAGACTACAATACACCGAAAAGGTATTATGACAAATGAAGATTTGGTTAGAAGGCCTATAGAGTAATGGACTATATTTTAGGTAACTCCTTGGCTTTTCTACCACTACCCCATTCATACTTGAACTGAGATAATATTATTCCCTTGCTCAGAGTCTCTTTTGAGGAATAAAATGTTAGATTTTCCCCACTTCAGACCCCATGTATCCTTTTTTTTAGCCTTCAGTTTTTATTTCTCTTTGCTTCCCTCCTTTTGTCATTTATTTTACCCAAACTTTTCCACCATGGGAAAGAATATCATGCTAGGCTACTGTGTTAGTCCAGATTTCTTGTAGTAAGACTAATCTAGCAAGTGCTTCTCCTGCATGCTGGGTGGAGTTATATTAATACAAAACTGGCAAATTATCTAGATTACTGGGCAATATGACTCTACCACAGTGACGCCCAATTTTGCCAGATGAGAAGTTGCAATCCATCCCATCAGAGCCATGGGAGTTCTCATGAACTGGTGCAGGGGTATAGTTATATCTTGATAAGGAATTACCATGCTTCTGGAACTGATCCTGGAACTGTAGCACCTGTTTGGAATAAAAGTATTTCAGGTGATAAGGGAAAGAGTTTTACAGTGGTGCTGGCATACTCTCCTATCCTACCTTCCCCAGACCCTCTTGAGAAGCACAGGAATCTATCCAGAGTTGTTCCTCCTCATAGTCACTGCATGTGGTGCATGAGTACAAACTCATACAGATGTGTAAACCAGCCCCTCATGTCTCTAACTCCCCTCACTTTGGATAACAAATGCCTCAATGGCCCATTCCAATTCACAAGCGAACAATTATTTTGGGGAGTGAAGGGGAGGTAAGCAATTTGGTATGCCCATGCAATATGATATATCTTGATTCACTGCTGCAGTCTGTGGGCTGTAAAATATTTCATGTTCTAAGGAGATATAGCTTAGTGACCCAACTTGGTACAATGTATGTTTTCCCAATATCTTGATGGCATTTTTGGCATCTGCATGTGTTCACTTGATGTGCAAAATCCAGGTAAGAGAAAGCATGATTCCTGTGTGGTTCCATTCACAGCCATCTGGTGCCACTGGTGTCAATGGGCTGATATAATAATATACTTTCCAGCTAAATGCCAGACCTTCACCTTGGTTAATCTGTCCAATCTGAGAACTTTGTCTTTTTTCCTGACTAGACATAGCAGTCCTTATTGGCATTTTTGGCACCAGGGAGTATGAGAGGGGTGTCTAGATTCAGTCCTTCTCTGCTTTGTTACAGCACTCCTAAGTCTATTCATCTCATGGATGTGATTGGCCACCTCAAAGGAGCATACCAATGTGTCCACGTGGTGACTCCAATAACCCAATCCAGGAAGAGGGTTCTTCTGATGGGCATGATATGACTGATTCTGTTGTACCCTCAGAACTTTCCATAAGTTCTTTTCTCTCATAGTCAGTTTTTCCCTGTCCACTTGCCTGACCATATAGCCAATCCATTGGCTAATTTACACAAACCAGTGAAAATTCAATTATAAAGACATTCAGCATTGTGGAATTGTTTTAAGGTTACAAAAATGGAATGCAGTTCAACCTATTGAGCTGGTCTGCTTTTGTATTATTCTACTAAGATTTTTAGACACCCTGGTTTTAATGCAGCAGCTGTCCACATCAGATTGTGCCCACATATGCTGGAGCAGCCATCTGTGAATCAAGTAACATTCTACTGGTCATCAGAAAGTTGCTCATGAGGCACTATCTAAGTGAGACTGGGATCTGGCAGATTCTCAGGTGGTTCCAGAGTAGGACCTATGTGAAAAAAATATCCTTACTTGTGGATATGGTGAGTGTAACCCTCCATTCCCCCAGTATCTGGTTCCTTTACCAGTCATTTCCATTTTATTCTGGAACTATTTGGGGCACCACTTTCCTTATTTGACTGTTTTCCTGACCGTACTTAAAATATTATTGATATCTCCTTTAATGTCCTTCTGTAATCAAGGCAAACACAATCAATGCCCAGTACTACACAAGTAGTTCCCTTTAAAATGGTGTATATTGTGTTGCAGTTTCTATAAACTTCTTATTCCAGAATGTCAATGTAATCAGTGGGCTTTGAATTATTAAGTTTTTCTATCAGTTTTAATCTGCTTAAACACAAGTGGGTGACACTTAGAAAATCATCTCAGAATGTGGATCAGAAGAGCCTAAAGGCAAGGAGAGTGAGACTGATTTCTTTAACTCAGACATAGCAAGCTATTGCTCAGGCTCCCTTTCGAATGTAGTTTTCTTCAAAGTAGTTTCATGAATGGGAACTAGCAATATGCCCAGGTGTGGAATATGAGTCCATCAAACTCAAAATATTCCAGCCTAACACTGTTGTTGAAAAAATGCATTTGCTATGAATTCTATAATGCAATCTTGTTTCTATCAGCAAGTCCATATTATCAAACTAGCAGTTTGTGTTTTTGCAACTTTTTCATTCCAATCAGTAATAATTATCAATGCATCTTGATTGCTCATTTAATCAATTTTTGAATTACAGGCTTTAGTGGTTGGTACTAATTTTGAAAAATAGTAATATTGATTGGATCTCCTTGTGGATGTGAGGAGATATGATCCTATCACATATAGCAATGTACTTCAGTTTAGATCTTGAGATGTCCTTTTTGACAATGTCTCCAATGGTATTCCTTAGAATATTCATTTCTACACATTCCATTTCATTTTGTAGGATTTCAAAGTTATTATTAATAGATTTTTTAAGCTGTTACAATTTCCTGGGGTACCTGATCAAAAATAAAAGTCCTGAAACTTTTATTTCCACAGGTTTTGCTCCATTAATGTTATTATGATTAACTCTTTTTGAGAAGTGTCTCTTCTCCAGTCTCATTTGGAGATTCTTCTGCCACTATTTCTAACAATGTTTTGCTTCTATTCATTAGATCTTCAGTACCCGACAATGTTTGATCCTATGCCTAAGATGTCTAGTGGCTAATTCCTCGAAAGCGGACAGCCCACTCGCTCTTCCTCAGACATTCTTTGTTTGGAAGCTCTGGTGTACCCTGCTCAATTTGGGTCACCATGCTGGTATTTGAAATATCATTAGCATAGCTTCCAGTGTCACAGAAACACACAAGCCACCATGGGAAGACACACTGACTGAACAGTTGACTCCAGCCTTTAATAAAACACGTATTAAATCTCAAATGAGATGAAGACTAGCAAAGATCAAGGTACATCATGTGGTTGAGAAGATAATCAGTACAAATTTATAGTGGTATCTCTGGAATTATTGATGGAGAGCTTTCAAAAGAACATTGAAGGTCAAAAGACACAGTCACAAAGGCATAGTAGACATCAAAACATCGCATGTATAGGTGGACCTAGCAAAGCAGGAAGATAACTTTGATCCGGATGCATCCATTATGTTACAAGAACTAATAAAATTGACCTTGGCCCAACTGACCAATGCACTCAGGGTGAGACTCATAATGGATGACTACTGAGCCCACAGGATTGTGAGATTTAGCAAGGACACAGCTAGACAAGCACCTAAGTGAGACTGCTCCTCTCTAGGCAGTCTGAATAGAAGTATAGGTAATCCACTTTCTAATACACTCTGCAAAAAGCCAATAATATTTCCATCCCTGGCCAATGGTCAGAAGGAACTTGATGGAGGTTTAATCCAAGTGGGGATTCCGTAAAAGGAGTTTACATTTTTCACTGCCATATATTACAGTCTGTAAAACCAGAAATCAGAATTTAAATTCTAATGTATAGTGACTGTATATAGGATTTCTGAGGTGGTAAAACTTTACTGGAACAGACAGCCTCATATTTTTTTTTCTATGGATGATGCTAACCGAACTTGAGGTTAGCAGTCTTAATACTCATCCAACAGTGGTAACTTGGTACCTTGTTGTGTTTGTCTAAATTTTTATGTGTTTAAACTTAAATGTCCATTTAATTTGTCCTTATTCCTCATTTTTTGAATAATTTTGGCAGTTTTGAGAAAACCTCTTGCATATTTCAGTGAGGTTTCATTATTTAGACTTAGTTTTTTTTTTGTAGAGTGTGTCTCTCCATTTATGTAATTGCCATATATTTCTTCTCTCTAATATTCTTGGCCAATTTTGCAATATGTTTGTCAATTCTATAATCTTTTCAACAATGATATTTCCTTTGATAATATTCTGCTCTTTAATAATTTCCTCTATCAATTCACTTTGACTTTATTTGATCTCTATCAATACAACTTCATGGATTGGAAGCTGAGCTTGCCAATAACCCTGATGGATAAGCATTGTTTTGCTTTTGCTTGCAAAATTACCATGGGATAGTCCCTTCTTATAAAGAATTTCAGTCTTTGAAATTTTATAAAGGGTCACTAAGAGTCAGAATTAATGCCATGGCTCTGGGTTTTAATTATAATATGTGCATTTGTATTTATAACTTTCTAAAACTTCTTTAATGGTATCCCAAGAGTTGCATTTTGAAGTATTTAAAATACCATTACTTTGGTTTTCCTAAATGCTTGTTGTATGCTTAAGAAGAATATGTGTTCTCTATTGATTGCATATTAGTGTATGTGCTTGTTTGTATCTCCATTAACCATCTTCTTTCTTATTTTTAAATTAACTTATTTATATAAGTGTCAGACTGGGTTAACTTGAAAATCAAATCCTGTGGCATTTTATATGTGAAAGAAGCAGCTTTATTTGAAGAAGTAATTATTTATCAGGAAAACATCCCAACCCAGTCCCACTTGAGTCCTTAAGTCTGATACTAGTCCACAAATCCCTCTTGAGATGCGTGAAGCCACATGCAATGATGGAGAATACAGGAATACCTCAGGCCGGTGGGTGCAAACTATTTGGATGAAGTGGCAGTGGACATATGTCCAGGACTCTGGCAAGTGTCAGAGTGGCTCCCACACCGTCAAGAAGGCAACATCAATCTGTCACCTGATTGAAAGGCAGGACTGAAACCCGACACTATTATATCTTCAAGTTGGCATGAAATTATATAACTATCACAGTATGTTAATTTATTTATTGCCTAATTCTCATATATTGTAGCAAAATATTTCTGCACAATTGTGCATTTTCTCTTTTTATTTCTGTAGTTCTGTGAAATTTTCCTTTATCTTCCACATCACCTATAAACTAGTAATTATATTGAAGGAGAGGATAATGTTCAATGTTGTTGGGTTTGTTTGTTTGTTTTA
Organism: Nesogale talazaci; assembly: GCA_004026705.1. Classification (NCBI taxonomy): domain Eukaryota; kingdom Metazoa; phylum Chordata; class Mammalia; order Afrosoricida; family Tenrecidae; genus Nesogale; species Nesogale talazaci. The sequence goes on from PVJH01022742.1 coordinate 6,090, forward strand.
TCAGAAATACCTGTTGTGATGTATCTGGTTGAGGTTGTTCAGAAGATTCAGGTAATTCCATACTTATTTTTCATTAGAAAATTCTCTATTGATGTTTTACCTTAAGGTTTATTATTGTTCTGTGCCATCGAGTGGGTTCTGACTCACAGGAGCCCAAACTACAATAGAATGAAAAACCGCCCTGTCCTCTGCCATCCTCCAAATTGTTACTAAGTTTGAACCTATTGTTGCAGCCACTATGCCAATCATCATGTTGGGCAGCTTTTCATTTTCATTGACCTGGCACTTTACTAAGGATAATATCATTTTGTGGGAGTGAGTCTCTTCTGAAAATATACACAAATACATGGGATGAAGTTTCAATATCCTCACTTCGAAGGATCATTCTGGCTGTACTTCTGTCAAGACAAATTTGTTTGTTCTTTTGGAAGTCCACATTATTTCTTGTATTTTTACCAATACCATAATTCAAATGCAACAGTTCTTCTGTTCCTTTCCTTATTCGCTACCCAACTTTCATATACACATATGTATACTGAAAATAACATTGTTTTGGTCATGTGTACCTTAGTACTCAAACTGACATCTTTGCTCTTCAACCTCGTAAATAGGTGCTGTGGTAGTTTAGATTTTATGTTAACTAGACCCTCCTGCTAGGAGTGGATTCAGACATGTCAGTCAGGTCACATCCTGAAGATGGTTCCTGGGGGGTGTGGCCTTCTCATTAGAAGTCCTCTTCTGGGGAAAGAAGGTCCTCTTCCTCCCTCTCTCCTTTTACCTTCCTACTTGCTGGCCACCCATGTAGCTACTGCTATAGCCCTTCCATGTTTCTACTGCCCTTCAATTCACATGGCCTTGCACCCACAGGCCTCTGATATTCTTGCAATCTGTATCATTGCATGTGCTACATGAGTCTGAAGAGTGATTTATGTACTTGAATTAGACAGAGCTGGAATGATTCATTGATATATAATGACTTCTTGGTATAAAACTCTTCAAGCTTATGAGCTTCACTGGATTTGTTATTTTAACCAACACAGCTGAACACAGGTGTTGTGCAGCAGATTTGTCCAATGTAATATATCATCTGATTTCTTCACTGTTGTTTCTGTATTGATTATGAATCCATGCAAAATGAATTGTTCAGTCCCTACTCGACTTGTTATGGTGATGTATATCTTTTCAGTTTCAATGATTTTTGTTGTTTTTATACTGTCCTCTTATAATCCATACTGAAGGCTGCAGGTCCATGCTCTTCATCAGAAAGTACTTGAAATATTCAATTTCAAGATTAAATATTGTGTTATTTACATATATAAAGTTGTTAATGAACCATCATTCAATCCAGATTTCACACTCTTCTTCCTATAGTCCACATTCTCTGATTATTTGCTCAGCATACAAAATGAATAAATATGGTGTAGGGAATCAAACCCCTATGCACACATTTCCTCATTTGAAGCCATGTGTTATACAATTGTTCTCTCCAAACAATTAGTTCTTTGTCTATGTACAGGTTACACATAGACACAAGAAGTGTTCTGGAAATTCTATTATTCTCAAGGTAATCCTTAGTTTATTATGAAAGTTATTTATCATACTGTAGAATACCTTTGCACAGTCAATAAAGCACACCTAAATGTGTTCCTAGTATTTTCTGGTTTCTTGTATTTTAGCTTTTATTCATCTGACTTGAATTTTTGGGATCTCCCTATCAATGTGCTTCTTCAATGATCTTTGAATTTTATTCATCAAAAATCTTACTTGCATATGAGATGAATGATATTTTTCAATAATTTTGGCATTTTTAGGCTACCTTTCTTTAGAATTTACAGTGTGCTAGTCTGGGTAGAGTAGAGGAACAAATTTCATAAATGCGCATATGGATATAAGGGTACGGTTTATATATTAGAGAAATAGGACATTAAGAAAGCATCCCAATCCAGTCAAGTACAAAGTCACAAGTCCAAGATTAACCCATATGCCTGAAATCAGTCTATAAAGTCTCCTTCCGACTCATGAAGTCACAGGTCAGTGGTTGCAGAATCCTGGCGCTGGCAGGGGTCTCCACATGGCTCCTCGCTTCCAGGGCTCAGGGTCCATCAACTTCACGAGAGAAATATCGTGAGATTTCCCAGAAGTCTCAGGAGAAAGCCATGCCCACATAGAGACCTCATTGGCTACTCAGTGACTATCTCCAGATTAGCAAGCTAGACTCCACCCCTACATTTCAAACATAAAATTAACATAAGCACATGACTGCCACATACAAAAATATGGATTTATTTCAGGCATTTGGCCAGAGAGCTGTCTTCAAAATTGCTTGGCAGAGACCAGTGGATGCTTCCAACGCTACATAAGCTTGGTGAACACACACCTTTGGTATGAAGTCAATCCTAGAGCCTTGGTTTTTCACTCATTTCCAGGGTAGTTAGAATTTCTTTCTTCAGTTCATTTGGTTCTTGATCATATTCCAGTTCTAAAATGATGGAAAGTTGACAATTCTCTTTGGCATGGTGACTCTGTGTATACCTTCCATTTTCTTTAGAAAATTCCTGCATTGATCAATATTTTGTCAAGGGAACTCTTCAATTTTGCAAGTATAGTCTTTAATAATTTTTTTCCTTCAATTCTTTAGCCTGGAACATTTTTGTGTGTGTTCTCTCACTTTGGCTTTCTAACTCCAAACATTTTAACGTTTCTTTTCTATTTATTTATTTTAGATCATTTTATTGGAGGTTCTTACAACTTTTGTTACAATCCATACATCAATTGTATCTGACATATTCACACATACGTTCCATCATTATTTTCTAGACATTTACTTTCCATTGAACCCATGGAATCAACTCCTCTTTTTTTCATTGTCATATTGTGTACTTTCCAGCTGCCCTTGGACATTTTTGTTCATCTTTTTGACTTCATAATTTTCCCACTTTATTTAGTCATTATATGTTTAAGAGCAAGTTTTAGATACTTTTCTGATTTCTAAATTGGTCTTCTTTCTTTGCTTTCTTTTTCTGTTCAATAACTTTATTGAATTATAATTCATATATAATAAAATTGATATTTCAATAATATTAAGAATATTATTATCATCATCATTTAATAATATTTCCTTATTTCTTGTACTCCCTGTTGTTGGATCACCATTTCCTATCAATTTCCCTTGCCAAGTCCTCAAAGAATGCTTAATTTAGTTGTCGTCACTATAAATTTACATCTCCTGAACTTTGAACACAGAATAAAATTTTTAAAAAGATAGGAAACACACACACAAAATACCCAGCAACAATGACAAAATAAAATAGAGTAAAACTTCAATAACTAGAGCAAAGATTTCTGGGGGATATGGCAGTGGATATGCGGTGCGAAGGAGATGATGGGAAGCTGATATCAAATGGTATATGAATGATGAAAATGTTTTGAAACTGATTCTGGTAATGGTTGTACAGCACTGCTTTACATGACTGAATTATATAATGATATGATATCTGGTATAGGACCTAATAATATGGTTTGCAAAAATAATCAAGTATATGCTAGGAACACTTGCACACCCAAAGAATATTGGTCATAACTTAAATATATTATACGACTTCATACACACCTACCTCAGAATAATAGAGACTCTGGGGTTCTCTTATCCTTGGCATTTTGGTGTGCAGTGCTCTTGTTCATGGAATTGAGCTGGTTCCAATATATAGTGAACCGAAGTTCAACAGAAGAAATCACTACATGACCCTTAGTCAAGCATGAACTGCATGAGGCCACCCACTGTTGCACCCATTATTCCAATCCAATTCATAGTCTTCTTCTTTTTCACAGACCTTTATTTACTGAGCTTGATGTTCTTTTCAATTTCCAGTTTCTTTTGATAACATGTGCAAAGTATATGACACAAAATCTGTCCATCCTCACTTCTAAGGATAATTCCTGCTGTACTTCATCTAGCACAGATTTGTTCATGCTTTTGACAGTCCATGGCATCTTAAATATCTCCCACTGTGTGGCATATTTTATTGACATACAGTTAACTATGTCGTATTCTTCTCTTTTTAAAATCTATTATAAATTTTGGATTAAAGCATATATCATTCCATAGTTTCATCATATCAAACAGTATTGTACAATTGCTACCACATTCAGTTTCCAAACATTCTTCTCCTTTTTGGACTCTGTGACAACGTCTATCTTTTACACACATACACACACACACATATACAAACACACCGGTGTAACTCCCCCATGCAAATAACTTATTCTATTTGCTGATCCTTTCAGTTCATCAATACAAGGTTTCATATACTAAAAACAATCATGTAACACAAGAGGGTGATCCTCAATAGCATATAAAACTTCTTAAATCAACCGTAATATGAACAAGCAAAAAAAAAATACAGAAAATGTTGAAAACCAGATCAGCATGCATCAGAGGGAGATTCAACTGACAAAGTTCTGTTTGTTCAGGTCAGGGATTTTTTAACAACACTATAATTCAGATTCATCAATACTTCTTTTCTCTCTATTCATTGTCCACTTTTCAATGGATGTGAGGCAACAGAAAATACCAGAGCTTGGATCTGATTCCCCTTCATTCTCAAAGTCATAGATTTGCTTTTAATCATTTTAGAGAATTCCTTTATGTACAGGAGTAGCTCAAGAATAAATAGCTGAAACAATAGTTTATCAGGGATGTGGCGGGAGTGTGAGGGAACTGGGAAGCAAATAATGAATATAAGTGAGAGCGGGGATGGTCTATATTCAACTCTTTTTTTTTAATTCTCAACTCTTTTTTGTTTTAGTTTTTGGTTTTTGAGTTTTTTTGGCACCCCTGCCCTCTGGTGGGAGTGTGTGACCCAGCCTTGCTCCTGGAGAGCTGCCGCTGGATTTGAACCACCAAGTCAGTGGGCCCCAGTCCTGCACTCAACCACTATGCCACCGGAACTCAGCCCAACTCATTTTAAAAGCAATTCAACTATCAAAGTTAAGTTAACTGAATTATATGGGTTTTGCATCAGTATAAAAACTAAATAATTATGTAAAAAAGAAAGCAGAAAATATTAATAACTAGAACAAATATATAATGTGTCATAAGAGAGATCAAATTATGTTGTTGCATTTTATCTTAACTAAATCTGCCAAAATCCATTTTAAAATGCTCTCTGAACTATGATCAAAGGGGATTATCCAGAGGCTTAGTTCATCTGGAAACCTTGCAAATAGATTTTTTAATACTCTTATTGGGGCCTCTTATGTCTCATCACAATCCATATATTCCTCCAATGTCTCAATTACATTTGCACATATGCCGCCATCATTTTTAAAGCATTCTCTTCCCACTTCAGCCCCTGGTATGAGCTCCCCTAGATTTTATAGTCACTCACAGCATTCTATAAGTGCATGTTCAGAATTTAAACTTGAATCTTTTCCCTTCCTCCTGCTTTGAATTTTATGATTTACAACCCATAGTTCACATATGCTGGGGTGCTTCTTTCATGTAGATTTAGCTTATACCTCATTTAAATGGCTGTTTCTTTAAAGACAAGCCCTGATGACCCCAGATAATATTGTTTTAGCTTGGAACTATATGATTTCTTTATGTATTTTGCTATAGCACCCATGTTTTCAATAGTCTCATCATGAGGCCAAGTATTGATAGGATCATGTCATGAAGCAACCACTTATCTCTCAGTTTGTTCTGCTGTGGTAGACTGTGTGCTGCTGTGATATTTGCTCATATTATATTGACTATTACAAAACATTTGACAGTGCGTGTACCATAAACTATAGATAGCATTGATCACATTGGAATATGAGAAAACATCATTGTGCCTTTGTGGACCTTATACTTGGATCAAGAGGCAGTTGTTGGAACACATGAGACTATTACATGGTTTAAAAGCATGTGTCAGTGTTATATCTTGTCACCATTCCCATTCTATGATGATGAGAAAATAATCACATATCTGGATTATATGAAGAAAAAATGGAGCTTCAGGATTAAAGGAAGTGGTATGCATATGACACAACCTTGCTTGCTGAAAGAGAAGAGGAATTGAACCACTTGTTGATGAAGATCAAGGGCTGTAACCTTCAGTCTGGAATTCCAAGTCAATGAAGGAGAATCCAAAATCCTCACAACTGGGCTCAAGTTACCACCTTTGTTGTTGTTGTTTTTGCCCTTAGGGTTGGTATGAGTGAGCACCAACTGGACTGAAACTAAAAATTATAGCAGCAACTATGTTTCACTACATTCTTTTGCATATAGTAAATATTTCTAAAGTAGTATTTTAATATGTTATGATATGTTCACAGAATTTATTTATAATTCATATTAATATATTAACCTTTTAATGTACTATAAGTGCCAACATTTTTCGCAGATTGAAGTTTATTTTTGTACTTGGAGTGAACTCCTTTTGTCACATAAACTAACATCTTAGATAAGCAAATGAATCATTAGCCCTTTGACTTTTAAATAGTGTGTCCCATTAAGAAGTATTTTCGTCCTACAATATTTTGTCATTCACTTTTTAATTTTTCTAGTATTCTATATGTTTCACATTTAGCGATATGTTCATTTTAATTTTTGCTGGTATCAATAATGAAGAATGATTCCAATTTCATTGATTGTTGTTGTTTGTTTTTTTTTCCAATCAGACTTTTTACATGTTAGAATATTGTTTATTTCGAAGTACCCTTTTTCTCGTTGGTTTTGAGGGGTTGCCCTTATTTTATAGAAAAACTTTAAATTTTTCATTGTTAATTAGGAAAAGTTTTACAAAACATGTTATCAATTTTACATTCAAGAAGCCATAAGCATTTTGTTTAAATTTATCTGGTTCAATTATGCCCAATTAGTTTCATTTATCACACTTCATTTTTTTAATAAATCATTTTATTGGGGGCTCATACAACTCTTATGATCAAAACATACATCAATAGTATGTAAACCACATTTGCACATTTGTTGTCATCGTCAAACGTGAAACATCCTCCTTCTACTTAGACTCCAGAATCAGCTCCCCATATTTCCCCTCCCTCCCTACTCTCCCATGAACCCTTAATAATTTGCAAATTGTTAATATATTGTCATAGTGTATACTGTCCGATGTCTCCCTTCACCCACTTTCCTGTTGTTTGTACCCCAAGGAGGAGGTCATACGGAGATCCCCACAATTGGTTCCCCCTTTCTACTCCACCTTTCCTCCAACCTCCTGGTATCACCACTCTCACAACTGGTCCTGAAAGGATCATCTGTCCTGAATTCCCCATGTTTCCAGCTCCAGTGTAATTCCCCTGGTTTAGTTGGATTTGCAAGGTAGAATTGGGATCACTATAGTGGGTGGGAGGAAGCATTTAAGAACTAGAAGAAAGTTGCATATCTCATTGTTGCTACACTGTACCTTGACTGACTCTTCCTTGTCACCCCTCTGTAAGGGAATGTCACTTGACCTATTGATGGGCTTTGGATAGCCAATACATACTCCCCCTCATTTACAATAATGTGATTTTTAGTTCTTTGATGGCTGATACCTTCGACAATGCGTTGTCACACAGGATGGTGTGCTTCTTCCATGTGGGCTTTGTTGCAAAAGAGCTCAAAGGCCACTTGTTTCATTTCAAACCTTTAAGACCCCAGAAACTGTATCTTTTGATAGCCAGACACCATCAGCTTACTTCACCATATTTGCTTATGCACACACCTGTAGTCAGTGATCATATCACGAAGGTGAGCACACAATGTTATGCTTTTTAGTTCTCTGAAGTCTGATAACTGATCCCTTTGACACTTCAGGGTCATACAAACTGGTGTACTTCTTCCATGTGGGCTTTGTCTCTTCTGACCTAGATGGCTGCTTTTTATTTTCAAGCCTTAAGACCCCAGTTGCTACATCTTTTGATAGCCAGGCACCATCAGCTTTCTTCAACACACTTCATTTTTGAGCGTCTTTTTTCCAGTTCTCCTTTATTAAAATTGTATATCCACTTGTTCTATTTCTGGATGTTCTTTTTTGTTTTGTTTCTAGTTCTGATCATGTGCTCATTTTTTAAAAACCAGGGGAGAATGTGAATGATGTTCCCCACTACCACAAGTTATGCAGCTGAGTTTGCCACATTTGGGTAAATAACAGGAGTGCAATGGATAAGCCTTGCCCTGGGAAAACCACCTTCAGGATCATGGTATCTCCCCTGCCAGGTAAATATTTATGTGCTCATTTTGCGCTGTTAAAAGACCAGTGGTTTTATAATGTTTTGCTAACTGCCTATAGGCTTATTTTGAGCTTTTCATTTGTCCTAGCAGCCAGACCATAAAACAGTAAGAATAGCACTACCACCATACTTGGTGATATCATACCTTAACTTGAGGTAGATATTTAAGAAGAAATTAGCCATCTTCATTATTCTAATTTTTTCCACAAATTGAAGTGAATATTTCTAAAATGGTATTTTAATATACTATGATATTAAAACACAAGCAATACAGTCTTTTTGTTACATTGTTTGATGCATGTTCAAATCTGTTTGTCATAAAATATTTCCTTTCACTCCTAAATCAATCATAAACTGAAAACTATTATTAATAATTTGTGTGATGCAAAGTATTGGGATATTAGTTATAATGGTTTATTTGCCAGTATCAGAAACTAAAGGCTTGTCTTGGAGATAAGAAAGAGGGATTATTAGGGATAAATTTCCTTCGGAAATATCAGAAGAGGGAATAAAATTGTACCTAGGACTGGAATGTTACAGGTAACCCACATTTATTGTTGCCTTCCTTTTGTTTTGTCCTTCCCAAAGGTAAAGGAAACAAGTGCAGTGCCATTGAGTCCATACCGAGTGACAGTGACCCTTTATGACAGCACTGACCTGCTTCAGGGGGTTTCTGATGCTGTAACAACTCTACCAGCGTAGAAAGCCCCGTCTTTCTCTTGCAGAGCAGTTGATGCTCTCAAATTGCCCAAAGCGTAGATCTCAGCCCAACGCGTAACCACCACACAACCCCTTTCCTTAGAATATACTTCTCATTGTCTGCTTCATCCACTTGCCTATATTTTATTGACATGGAAACAGCTGCTGAGTTTCAGCCAAATAGAAACAGATGGAGTTCCCCTTTCTGTTTAATTCTGTCAGTCTTGGATTAAAGCACATAGTAATTTGTGCAACTTTGGTCAGATTTTGTCATTTAAACAGACAAATATATCAGCAATAGGTTAGGTGAGATAGAATAAAGATGCTTTGGGAAGCAGCAATTAGGTGTTGCATCTAGGTAGTAAGCCTTGGTGGGATAAATAATAACACTCCACATAAAATGCACAATAGTTTCTTATTTTTAAGAACTTTTTTGCAAGCAATTTTCCTCCTGTTTATCATTAAGCACTTAATTTCTCATCACTCTTCTCTATATTCCTTCCTTATTGACACTAAGATGTAGATTATGTACTATATATACTCAGGTATAAGTCGAGTCTTTCAGCACATTTTTTATGCATCTTTTGTGGTGAAATTGGGTGCCTTGGCTGATATCCGGTTCAGCTTATACTTGAGTATATACACTAAGTACCCTTTTCTACACCTGGATAGGCTTTTTGCACTGTATAAGTGATCTAACTTGTTTTTGGGGAATAATTTTTTACTCCAGAAAATGGTATATCAAAGAAGGGTTAGGAAACCCTAACAACAACAGTGGATTGTAACAACAAGACCTAGCTTGTGCTGAAAATAACAATTCAAGACAGAGGAGTAGATATTTAACAAAACATTGGTCATTCATCAGACAACTTGGCAACATAGAGGCGACTTCCACAGTACCCTTTCCTATAGTGCAAAGACCAAATTAACTATAGTATCCCTGAGAAAATTAATATAGGTCACATGCTGTTCTTGACAACCAGATCTTTAACCCTATAATGCCGAATATGATGTTTTCATAATATTTCATCAAACACATTTAAATAAATTTAATTATGTAGCATTTAATTATATACGTTTAATTAAAATGTATCTTATATCAAAATTATATTTATATGTTTTAATATATCTTGGTTGTACATATTGATAACCGTGAAAGTAAAAAATAAAAACAAAAGTTATTTTCCTGAATTTAAAAATTCAGTCATATAAGGAAATCTGCCAGTCTCCAGCACCATGCATAAAAATAATAGCATATTTAGTAATTACCTAGAAGAGGAAACATAATTAAAACATCACTGTACTTCCAGAATATTATTTACAAAGAAAATATTGAAAAATGTGTAAAATACACTTGTGCTATATTATTGCTACTGCTAACAAACCAGAAAGCTTGAGAAAAACTAAGAAATAAATGTGGTTTATTTGCTTTATGGAACACGACATTAAGATAGTTGCTTATTTGCTTTATTGCTTTCTTCATTCCCTCAAGTACAGTATCTGTGTTCCCTGTGCTTTCCCGTGATTTCACTTGTTCAGAAAACGAATTTTCTTTAAAGTGTTTTTTGCCATTGTGCCTTACCACAATTGCTTATTAATCTTCCATTTAGAACAATAATGGAAGTATTTTGACTATCAAAGAAATTTTATTTGAGGTAAACAGATGCATGTGGGTCCTCACATCTCTGGATAGAGAGAATGAAGCAAATGTATTAAATGTGGAGATGGTAAAATAAACAGGAAAATTGAAAGATCTTAATCTTAACTCCTATGTCAATTAAAGCATATTATAAAATTTTTGGAGTATAGATCAACAACAACAACAAAAGACATATAATTTTATTAAATTAAGAATTTTATGACTGACAATTATGTTTTATGTTTCATAGGTCACAAATATATATATATATATATTATTAAATAGACCATCACACGAGGTTTTCTTTTTGTGGTGTATTAACAATATCCTCCTGGAAATAAAATCTAAAATTTTTAAGATAGGGAGCTTGCCAGAGTAGGTAGATATCAACTTAAAGACCACTTAAAATATGGGACAAAGGAGAGTTATTTACATATAAGTTTTGGGGAAAAGGTGTTGGAGAAGATAAGTAAAAGTATCCTTCTGAGCAAGGAAAAAGAGGGTTAAAACATAAAGCAAGATAAAATAAAAGACCAGATTCTTTTCATGTCCCAAATCAATCTCAGCCAACTCTGCATAGAGTCTTAGATGATATTTTCTTTAATCTTTAATACACCTGCAATGTGATGTTCCTTTTACACATGATTTAATAGAAAAGCAGTGTTTCACTAATCAGTCTAAAACCTTATATCTTGGAAGTGGTATAGCTTTACTCTTTCCACTAGTCCTTATGAATTATGAATTATCCTTTTAAAATGACAGGAAATCTCATCTTAAAAATGAAAAAAATGCTCTATATAGTCATCTAGGTGGAAAAATGAGAGCACAGCTATTGTGTCATATGTATATTCTCTTCCTTTTGCTTATAGACAGAACTTGAGTGTTTGCTTTGTTGCAACAGTTCGCACATATTTTATTCCTCTCTGTCTTCTTTTTCCTTTGTGAGTGATGCTTGGAATTGAAGAAGTCAATTTTAGATATAAGAATGAAATACTAGTTAGACTGGGTTGACTGGAGAAACAAATTAAGTGACACCCACATACCTGTAAGAAATAGCTTACCAAGAAGCTCTATAGAAGAGGAAAACAGGAAAACACTCCAGCACAGTCCACTTCAAAAGTCCTTCAAAAGTCCTTAAAAGTCTAACACTATTCCCTAAGTCCCTCTTCAAACTCACGCAACCACATGTAATGATGCTGAGTACAAGAACTCGGGACCGGTGTGTGGGTGCTGGATTGGATCCAACAGCACAATTTATGACAGGACACTGGCAGGTCTCAGAGAGATTCCTCAGCAGGAGGAGAGAGAGAGAGAGAGAATTTCCAGAAAGCCATTTATCTAAGTCACATCTCCAAAAGAGTTCATCAACTGTGACACTATTGATTACTGACAGGCGAAACTCAACCCATATCTTCTTGTAGGTGCCACATTGCAAAAACTAGCACACAAACACTATCACGAATATAAAGGTTACAGAGTGGAACAGAATAAAAAAATCCTTTGCAAAAAGTCCTACAACAAATTTGGCGATTGAGGAATTCTTATGTGTACTGCAGGACATTGATAATTATAATAGAGATGATTCATTTCCCCTAATATAATAATACAAATTCCCTAGTAAATGCAAAAGCATTTGCTAACCAGACCACACTATGACTTTTAACCTTGGCATGTGGAACTTTTCTTTGCCCACAACTTCAAATCATGCTCTTTTATCTCCAAGTGAATTAAAATTTGATGCCACCTTAAGGAAGTGGATATAAAAGTGTTACTATATTCTCCATTAATTCTAGTCGCATATGTATATTTTACCAGGAAAAAACACAAGACCAGCATCTGGTTAATTGACTGGTCATAGGTTGCTCACAGATGTATGATCCATCAGAATAATAGCAGTGTTGTCCATGAATTTCTGCCAAAACTTGAATGATTATATTATCTGGATATAGTTTGCTTCCACATAGATTCATAGAGAAGATGTGCAATATGAAATAATAATAAAATTTAAAGCATTATATTTTTCTAGATAATTGTACTTTCCTTAATGTTAAAACATTAGGTTTCTTTGTTTACCTTTGAACTTTTTTATTAAATCACTTTATTAGGTGCTCTTACATCGTTTTCACAATACATAAATGCACATACTGTACCAAGCACCTTCACATGTCCGCTGCTATTATCATTCTCTAATCATCTGCCTTTTCCCTTGAGTCCCTAGTATCGGCTTTTCCATCCCTTCTCCTCTTCCCCTGCTCTCTCCTGCCCACCAACCATCAATACTTTATAAATTATTATTGTTCTCTCATATCTTACACTGTTTTATTGAGAATTTTGTCTTTCTGACGACACATCTAGGAAAGCACCACGAGATTCTTCATTGTGACCATTAACCGAAAACTTAACTCTAACCCAAACCCCAACCTTCACCTGAAAAAAAACCAAGATCCATTCATTTCTATTACAACTGTTAATGTTCCTTATTTGTAGAAATTCACTTCCCGTGAAACTTCTGGATACGTAAAGATCACTAGAAAAAAATTCTTATTAGTAGCAGGTCCTACAATTGATGCATAATCAACCTGGCAGACCCACAACATACATTTTAAACACTTGTGAGTGAACTGGATTTAACTTCTGTGTGGATATTTAAAAGCTAAAGCTTTTTCTAAAGGGAAAGAAAGGTAGTGTGCTAGTCTTGGTAGACAAGAGAAGCAAATTCATAAACATGTATATGTACATAAGACAGGGTTTTATACAAAGGGTAATTGTACACTAAGAAAATATCCCAACCCAGTCCAGATCAAGTCTACAAGTCAAATATTAGTCCATATGTCCAATCCCAATTTATAAAGTCCTCTTCTGACAAACAAAACACATGCACTGATGCCAAATGCAGAAGGATCACAAGCCAGTGGGTAGAAAGTCTTTTGATCCAGTGGTGTTGCAAGCATCTCAGCTCTGGCAGTAGTCTAAGGGTGTCTAAGGGTAGGTCTATGTGGCTTCTCCTCAGGAATGTCTCACAGGAAGTCAGCCTTGTCAGTTGAGTTTCTCAGGCAATGAATGTGATCAGCAGAAAGTCTCCAAGTGAGTGAGCTGTGAGAGATAGTGTCTCCTGCCCTCAAGAACGAAGTGTTAGTTTTCCCAGTATTCTCAGAGGAGAAAACCATGCCAACACAGATGAATCATTGACAATCTCCAGATTAACAGGCTAGGCTCCACTCCTACACACTTAGTTCTCAAATTGACACCCGATTAGGTGACTGACACAGGTAAGATGCGTATTTTTATTTTTCACAAAAAAGTTCTCTGCTAATATTCTCTGGATGGTGCACCTATGTCCTAGCAAGTGACTAGAACATGTGCGTAAAAGGTGGGTGATTCAAAGGCATAAAAACATAAGGTTAAACGTCCTGGTATAGAGGAAGGTATACACCTGGGTCTGTTAATCCCGAGGTACACAGTTCCAAACCCGGAGGTGTTCCAAAGAAAAAAGATGAAGTTTTCCATTGTAATAAAGAAGTACATTCTTAGACACCTCCCACCCCAAAAGGCAGTCCTCCCTTGTCCTTTAGGGGTATTATTTGGCCATGGGACCTTAGGTTTTATAGACAAACAGAATGGTGGTCATTATCAGATTAGCAGTGAGTTGGAGCATTGATGAAAGCTAATTCATAAATCGTGTTTCCTCAAATTGTTTTCTTCACAGACACACAAAAACAACACTAATTTCATATAATAAGAAGATCACTATTTAATATTTGAATTCCCCACTTGTCCATTTATTTGTTCTTTGGTTTATTCTGTGATGACTTCTATGTTGCTAAAATGTTGGAATCTTTGCCACTACTATTTCAACCACCAGCAGCCTATGCTGGACAGTATTCGGTAGAGCAGTGATTCTCTAGCTACCTAATGTCATGACCCTGGAACACCTCATATTATGGTGACCTTCAAGACATAAAATTATGTTTGTTGCTACTTCATAAATGTAATTTTGTCACTGTTATAAATCAGGTGACCCGACCGCCAAAGAAGTCGCAACCCACACACAGGTTGAGAACCGCTGTGGTAGACAGACTAGGAAGTAAGGCCTGGTGATCTGATTCTAAAATCTAATTAATGAAACCTTGTGGGCCCACAAATACGGTTTAGTATACTGCTAGAATATGAGTTGCTTAGGTTGGAAAGCCGTACACAGCAGCTCTAACAATAGACTCTAAAATACTAGCAATCACAAGACTGGCCAGAAACTGGACAGCATTTCATTGTGTTGCACATAAGGACTATGTGAGTCAAAGACGATTTAATGGAATTAAAAACAAACAAACAAAAAACATCTGAATGTTCTCTCTTTACTAACATTGTGGTTTTTAAACACAGAGTCATAATATTTGCTTAACAATATAAGTAGGTAGATACTTTTTCTAAATCATATAGTAACTAATGGGTCCTGGACAAGAAAATGTTTAAGACTGAATTTAAGACATATAAGTTAACAAAATGTTATGGTATTAATACTTGTCTGTTTTTTTGAAAGGTAATCATTTAGTCTGACTTACAACAATTAAAATGATTGCTTAATATATTCTATATCTTTGACTTTTATAATGGCTGAAGATCACAAACTTGAGAAAATCCCCTCAATCCCTACAATAGAATTCAAATTTCTTATGGGTATTGAGAATGTGAAATAATATATGTATCACAGTATAGTTTTTAGTGAATGTTCAGTAAAATTGAGTTAGTTCCAAATCACAATGGACTTATGTATAACAAAACAAAGTATTATTTGGTCCTGCACAAACCTCAGAATCGCTGCTATATTCAAATCCATTTTTGCAGACACATTATCAATACATTTCATTGAGGACTTTTTTCTTTTTCACATACTGTAAATATGATGTACTACAGAACTTCATCACTTATGAAAATACTGCCAAATTACAAAAGACAAGATCTGTCCATTCTTCTTTTGAAGACACATTCTGATTCTACTTCTTACAAGACATATTCTGTATTTCTATATTTCTTTGATAATCTATTGCACTCATATAGTCAATGTTCTCTATCAATAATATACTTTAAAGACATGCATTCTCTTTCAATCTTCTTTATTTATTGTGTCGCTTTCAAATACATATGAAGCAAAGAAAAATAATTGTCCTGAGTAAAGTGCGCTTTTGATATTAAATTAACATCCTGTCCAACTTGGAAATTAGCATTAAAGTTTAGAAAATTTTAAATTACATATTTTAAGTTACTTTTAAATAGGATTTTTGCTACAAATGTGTCCAATGAAGTATATTGTCTTACTTCTTCACAGCTTCATCTAAGGGCATTGATAGTGAGTTCAAGGACATTGAATTCTTTAGGGGGGGGTAGTTGTACAATTTCATGTCAACTTGATAAACTTATAGTCTAGCCTGTCAATGAGACCACAGCCTGATTGATGCCTCCTTGTGGGTGTGGCCTTCTCATGAGATCTCTGCAAGTTTCCTCTCTTCCCCACAGGAACCTGGACATGGACATACTTTTTGCTACACCTTCCTGTTAACAAGCCATATGGAACCAAGCTGATGAAAGCCAAATCCTTGGAGATGTTTCCACTGCCACTGGATCCACAGGACTTTTCACCCAATCCCTTTGATCTTCCTGCATTTGGCATCATGGCAAGTGCTCTATGAGCCTGAAGAGGAATTTATGAGCTAATATTGAACAACTAGGCTAATATTGGACTTAAGGACCATATCTGAACTTGTCTGGGGTATTTTCTTAACATACAATTGTTCTTTGATATAAAGTCCCCTGTTACAAACATATGAGTGCTAAAGAACTTGTTCCTCTAGTCAATCTTTAATATCTCCTATGTTTCTCACTCACTACTCATCTGAAAGTTTGTCATACTATGGTGGCTTGCATGTTGCCATGATATTGGAAGCTATGTCACTGGTATTTCAAATGCCAGAGAGGTCACTTAGAGTGAATAGATTGCAGTGGAGCTTCTAGACTAAGGACATAAAACAAAGCAGAACTGATCTCCCAACTCAGAGGAAGAGCACTCGGAAAACTTTAGGTATATCTTTGAAATATTTTCATATGCTAAAGGCCTATTGCTTGAAGCATAATAGTGTCAGAGATAGTGTGGGATGATAGGTTCCTTGGGTCAGAGTACACTCAAAATGTGACTGAGGAGGAGGAGATTTCCTTAAGTATAGTCAATCATGGTGCCTTGAGACACGTAAACCTGTAAGAGTGCTGCCTTTGAGATCTTCATTTACTGAGAGGTCAAGACTGTGGTTAAGAAGAAAGAGCTGAAAATTCTCCTAATGATCAGAAATGTAAGAAGTATGTATGCTAAGCCAGTTTGACCAAAGAATCAAATCAAGTGACACGGATATGTGTAAGAGAGAACATAATATCAGGTAGTAATTATATATGAAGAGAGAATTCTAGCCCAGTCCAGATCAAGTCTGTAAGTATAATACATGTCTATAAGTCAGATACTATTCTGTAAGTGCCTCTTCAGATTCACAGAGCCACATTCAATGAGACAGAATTCAGGAAGATCAGAGGCAGGTGGGTGGAAAGTATTGCAGATCCAAAAGCAGTTACAGTATCTCAGGGCTCTGCCAAGTCTCAGAGTGACTCACCAGCAGCAGGGTAAAGTCACAGAAAGAAGGGGAGATTCCCCAGGGCTCTCCTTATGAGAAGGCCAGACCCCAAAAGAGGTACCACCAGGCTGTAATCTGATTGAAAGTTTAAATACTTCCCCTACACTTTTATATATCTTCAAGTTGACATGAAGTTATGAAACCACCACAGACCACGCCTTGTCAACTTGACACCTTTATCCAACTCTTAAACCACACATATCAAATAAAACAAAAGCAAATGGACAAATGGAAACAATAAAATAATGTTTGTACCTCACAGGGTAAAAGTAAAATGCATATCTCAAAATGTGTCAGTCTCATTTAAGTGGAGTATTATATATGTGAACAAAACAAAAATCTTCTGTGCCTTAAAATTGCAGTTACATGGATACCTAAACCATAATCCTATCAAAACTTTCCTCCACCCATGTCATCCACAAAATCAGTAGTACTATGCACCATTTCACAGCCTCAAAAAGGTTGTCTTCATCTGTGTGGGTTCTGATCAACACATTGTGGGCCACCTTGCTTGGTCTCATCCATTGCTTATCCAAGTGTCCATTGGCTGACTTGCCTTTAGACTATGGGCCCTTTCACAAATTTCAAAAACCCTAGCCTACTCGGTCTAGGTTATGCTAAAAGGTCAAGTTCTGCATAACTGTTTATACTTCAGACCATCTAATCTAATCTCATCTTTTCTAGTCCTTTCAACCAGGTCTATACATGTCAGTGGCCAGACTTAATCCTTCCCTCTTTTGCTGCTTTTCTCACACTTGCAATAAATAAGTGAATCCAGGTGGTCACCTAGTGAAAATTTCAGCCTGTCAGTGGGCTAGAGAAGAGAGTTTCTTCATGGCTCCAATTGTTTTCAGCTTCAGGAGCAAACATCCAGTTCAAAATTTGAGAAGGTCAAATGACCCCCCATTTTTTTCTTCAGTCTCCCAAAAGCTCCTCCAGCAAGATTTTTTGAATGCAATGGCCTGATCA
Organism: Nesogale talazaci; assembly: GCA_004026705.1. Classification (NCBI taxonomy): domain Eukaryota; kingdom Metazoa; phylum Chordata; class Mammalia; order Afrosoricida; family Tenrecidae; genus Nesogale; species Nesogale talazaci. The sequence goes on from PVJH01022742.1 coordinate 24,285, forward strand.
TTCAAGGCACTGAGTAGGACTTACATTTTCAGAGGCTTCATTGTAGTAATTTCCTTCTATCCTATTAGCAGATCCAATGTAATGCCTGAAGGTAATGGGTTTATAGACCCTCTATTCATACTTTCCCAAAATCATTTATCATTTATATCACACATTATGTCATTAATGATAGGTAGAAAAATCATTATAATCTAAGTACAGTCAAATTCAATCTTATCTAAAATTTTCAATTCATATTCAATATGGCCTTTGGCCTCTGACTGTATCAAGCCAAGGCCTGACTTTTTGTCAGCCTTTTTGACTAAGCAGCATGGCCTCAGATAAGCTAAGGGGCCATTTCGCTCCCTGAACTCAAAAATTACATTTATTACATAAATTCTTGCCATTTCAGACAGGAAGAGCAAAAGAAAAAATTTTGAAATTGAAACTTTCACTTCCCATATCCTTTCCAGAAAACAATGGAGTAAGCAGCACACCATAACTTACCTCAGGCTAGTCAAAGTAGAAAAACCCTGATAAGACAGAGGTCAGACAGGCCTCTACTCTCCACTGATGGGTTTCTCTATGTTTCACTCCCCAAGTACCATAATGTGTTGAGCCAGTTTGACTAGAGAGAACAGAATACTACACACAAATACACAAATTTCCCCATTAACCTAGATGCAAAAATTCTAAAAAAAACCCTGGCCAATCAAATCCAACAATATTTCAAATAAATGATTGATATAAGGGATGCACATATAGTTCAACATCTGATAAGCAATCAATTCAACTAAATAACCAAGATATTATAATGACCACATGATCAGTATAAATGATGCAGAGAAAACAGTTGCCAGTATCCAACACCCAGTCTTAAATAAAACACTCTATAACATATGAATAGAAGTGGAAATCACAACATAATAAAAACTGTATATGAAAAATCAAAGGTCAATATCAGACTCAATGAGGAAATACTGAGATAATTCCCTTTGAAAACTATAATCAAAAAAGGATACGCATTATCATCACTTTTGCTCAACATTGTGGTAGAACATTTAGACAACAAAAATTAACCAAGGGAGTACAAATGGGCAAAGAAGAAATGAAGCTCTCCCTATGTGCATAATTTTGAATTTTATATAAAGAGAATCAAAATTTCTCCACAAAATAAGGCTTTTGGAAATAATTTACAGAATTAGTAAAGTACCAAGATTCCTGATTATCAAGGAGAAAGCAATCTGATTCCTATATATCAGTGAAGAGATCTTTGGAAAAAATTAAGAAAGAAATACCAATAGCCACATATAGTTCATATATTACCCCATGCACAAAACAAACTCAATTTGGATCAGAGAACTAAATATACACCCCAAAGCTATGAAGATCATCAATGAGAAAATTGAGAAAATCTTAGGGTTCCTATGGCAGGACTTACAAGAACTACTAATTATACCAAAGGAAACTCACATATCAGAAGACAAAATAGATGACAGAAACCTTAAGGTAATTCAACAATTGTTACAGCCAACTGCCAAAATTTCAGCTGAGATTCAGAAACTATCACACATAACAAAGGATATCATTGATGATGTCAGAGGAATTTGGGCTTAAAACAGAGAGTAAAAGATAGGATGGGTACTTGTTGTTCTTTGACTATACAAAAGGCATTCAACTCTGTGGACCACAGTAAACTGGAGATAATCTTGAGAAGAATTGAAGTTTTTCATTGTGCTCCTTCAAAACTTATACATGGATCAAGAGGTAGTTTTGTGAACAGAATAAGGAAATACTACATGGTTTAAAATCAGGAAAGGTGTGCATCAGGATTATATACTCTCATCATATTTCTTTCATTTATATTCTGGGTAAATCCTCAGAGAAACTTACTTACATGAAGAATTATGTCACATCAAAATTGAAGAAAGGCTTATTAAAAGCCTGTGGTCTTTGAACCTTAAAGATCACAGGCACTGTATCTTTTGATAGCCAGGCACCAGTAGTTTTCATCACCATATTTGCTTATGCACCCATTTTGTCTTCAGCAGTGGTGTTGGAAAGGTGAGCATCACAGAATGTCAAGTTACTTGACCAAAGTGTTCTTGCTTATAGGGAATATTTGAATAGAGAACCAATGTCTGTCTGCTACCTTAATATTACATCTATAAATATATGTAAGTAGAACTATTTCCCTATCATATGTATAAATATAGTCACATATGTACATGCCTCTATAAATACACTTTGCCTGCTATTGCTTTCCTCTATTTCCTTTTACTTTCCTCTTGTCCCACTATCATATATGGCCTTCATTTCAGATTCAGTAATTCCTCTCCATTACATTGTCCTTGATCAAGTCCCTTCTGGGCATCCTACACCTTCCGCGGCCATCTAGCTGAAAAGCAACAAAATCCACATGGAAGAAGCACACCAGTCTGTGTGATCATGAGGTATCGATGAGATCAGGTATCAGGACAAAAAAAACCATGGGATTGTGAATGTGGGTATGTGCGAAGTGGAGACCACAAACCTATCTGTAGACCATTGGACATCCCCTTACAGAAGAGTCACAAGGAAGAGATGAACCAGAAAGGATGTAGTATAGCACCATTGAAACATACAGCTTTCCTCTAGTTCTTTACTGCTCCCCCACGCCTTATCATGACCTCAGTCCTACCTTATAAATCCCACTAGACCAGAGCATGTACCCAGCTACAAAGAAGAGCTGCAATATACAGGGAATCCAAGACAGATAAACCCCTCAGGACCAACACTCAGAGTAGTGATACCAAGAGGAAGGTTGGAGGAGAAAGGAGGAATGGATCATAATTATCTACATATAACCTACTCTCAGCGATACAGACAACAGAAAAGTAGGTGAAGAAAGACATCGGTGAATGTATAACATGAAAAATAATAATTTATAAATTAGCAAGAATTCAGGATGGAGGGAAGGGAGGAGGTGATGAGGAGCTGATATCAAAGGCTCAAGTAGAAAGAAACTATTTTGGAAATTATGATGGTAACAAATGTGCCTGACACAATGAATGTATGTATGGATTGTGGTAAGAGTTGTATGAGTCCACAATTGCATGATGAAAAAAATCAAATCTGTGGTATGTAGATGAGATAATCTTGCTTGCTGAAATTGAGGAGAATGTGAAACTTTTTAATATGATCAAAAATTGCAGACTTCATTATGAATTAAATCTCAATGAAGGTAATGTCAAAATCCTCACAAGTGGACTCATAATAATTGAGAGAAGGTTGAAGTTGCCAAGGACTTTGTCTTACTGTCATCCACAATCAATGCTCATGGAAATGAATCAAGAGATAAAAAGATTTGTCAATTGATTCCCCCCTCTGATGCACATTATGCCTGATCTGGTTTCCAACATTTTTTGAAATTTTTTTTTACTTTTGTTGTTCATATTGGGGTTTATCGAAAATATATGTCAATAACTAATGATACTGAAAGAAGATGTCCAAGCTGCACTGAAAACAGTAGTCAAAAAACAAGGAATTGACTGAATACTAATTGAAATGTTTCAATAAGCTGATGAAACAGTGGAAGCACTTGGGTTATTTCAAGAAATTTGAAAAACAAGTATTTAGACAACTAGCTGGAAGAGAACTATTACTTGTACACATCCCAAAGAAAAGTGATACAAAAATTTCTCAAATTATAGAACAATGTCTTTGGTTTTGCATGTAAAGCAAATATTATAGAAGATCATCTAATAACATTTGCAACAGAACAGCAACAGGGAGCTGCCAGAGGTTCAGGTCAAATTCAGAAGAGGATATCAAACAAGTGTTACAAGGTCAGATGGTTCTTGGCTGAATGTCGAGAATACCAGAAAGATATTTAGTTGTGCTTAATTGACTATGCAAATGTATTCAACTGTGCATGAAAATAAACTTTGCATAGCCTTCAGAAGAATGGGATTCACTGAACATTTCATCGTGCTCATGTGGAACTTGTACATGGATCAATTGCCACCTGTGAGAATAGAATAAAGGACTATACCATGGTCTAGAATCATTAAAGGTGTATATCATGATTGTATTCTCCCACCACATATATTCAGTCTCTATGTTGAGCAAATATTAGGAGAAGCTGGGTTATATGAAGAATAATGTGGTATCAGGATTCAAGAAAACCTTTTAAACAACCTGCAGTGTGCAGATGACCCAGTCTAACTTGCTGAAAGTTAGGAGACAATTTGAAGCACTTGCTAATCAAGATCAAAGATTGCCACTTTCAAAATGGAATATGACTTTATGTAGTGAAAACCAAAATCTTCATGATTCCAAAAATAGGTAGCATCTTGATAAGTAGAGAAAACACTGAAGTTCTCTTCCTTTGATCCAAAAGTGGTGGATATCAAAGAAAGCATGTCATTGGGCAAATGTGCCTCACAGAATGTCTTCAAAGTATTGAAAATGCTACATTGAACACTAAACTTTGCCTGACTCAAATCATGGCATCTTCAATTTCCTCATTTGCTTACGAATGGTATGCTTTAATAAGGAAGACCAAATCAGAATAGATACATTTGATCTAAGGTGTTGGCGATGAATATTTAAAGTACCATGGACTGCAAAAGGAAGCAAACAAACAGAAAAGAAAAACACAATAAAACGAATGCATTGATAAGATCAATAATTTATCCACTGACAAGACTGTAACTTTTGAAGGAAGCTGAAAGCCCTGTCTTTTTCATGCAGAGCAGCTAGCAGTTTCCAAATGCAAGCCATGTAAATCACAGCCAATATACCACCATGGCTCCTGGATTAAAAATATCTATTATTAATCTTTATGATTTTTAGATTAAAGAATGTTTGGAATATATTATGTATGGGCCTTCCTCATTTACATACTTAAATTATAAACTTAGTTGTACTAAATTATAGCATTCATTCTTCAGGAAATTACTGCTATTGTAGTTATTATTCATAATATTATTTTATCTATGCAAATTTCACTGATATTTACTAATCTATCAATGTGAGTTCCACTCACACCTTAACATATTCAAATCTAAAACTATGAAGTCTATTTTAACCAAGAAAATTACTAATTTTTCTTTTTCTTGTATTCATTACACAATCTGATTCTGAAAGTAACAGCCATAGGCATTTGATATCTGTTAATAATTTCACATCTTCTTTTCAGCTATTTTCTCCCATACTGTCAGCAGTAAATTGAATAACAATGTAACAGAAATCATGTGATCAGAAAAGAACAAGACAGCTTCTGGGAAACCATTCAAGGAATTAGGAATGGCTCTTAGATAGAAATGCAATTGATATTCTTAATGGGTCCATAGAAGTGAACCAAGAAGGCATTTGAATAGTCACTCTAAAATCAAACTCACTGCCATCGAATTGATTCTGACTCATAGTTAGCCTGGTGGTGTGCTGGTTATCCATCAGAATGTTAATCATATGGTCAGTAGTTCAAAACTGAGAGTTGCTCTAAGGGAGGGACAGGAATTTCTACCCCTGAAAATAACTACATTCTCAGAAAGTCGCAGAGACTGTTCAACCTTTTCTTTGAAGAGTACTCTGAGACTGTTACCAGAATCTGTAAATTAAGAATATTTAGGGAAGGAGTCAAGTGTCGCCAAGAATTGGGAGGGCATACAGACCAAACCACAGCACACCCAACCAGGAGAGCAATGTAACCACATAGAGGATTGTTTGAAAAGATTGGGCTGCAGGGTCAACCCCAATCTGACTTCACCTTAGAAGTATGTGTGAGAGAGAACAGCACTAGACCCTGAGTTGGGGAAAGGGTCAGACTTACTATGCTAACAGGGAAACAAACTAAGAAGGAAAAAGAGAAAGGAACAGTGGGCCTAGACTCCATATTGGCTCACCAAACTTGGAGGATGATGTCCCTCCACGGAGCTGTTAAGAAACACAGAGGACTGTAGGACCTACAACACAAAATTTGCTGTCCCCTAACTGGAGCATACTGCAACAAAAGACAATAATGGGGTCACATGGTGTGGATATAGGGTGGTCTGTATCCCCCAGAGAGGTTCAAATCAAGAAGGGAACATAACAGAACAGTAATTGGAGGAAAGCCACAAAAAGCCTCAAAAATAGATTTGGAGCTAGAAGGGGCAGTCCACAATTGGGGGGAGAGATTCATAAAGGCCAGTGGATAGACATGGCACTATATATGTTTTTCTTTCTTTTCCTCTTTTTTTCAATCTTTTGTTTTCTTATTGTTTGATCTAGGATATTGTAGTTTTCCTACTTGTGTAAGACAGACATGGGAAGCAAGTTGGGGAGAAAATAATGAGGCCAACTACCCTGGAGGTTCTTGAGGGGAGAATGTGGCAGGAGAAAGGGTATGGTGAGCAAATAATTCCATAAATGAGGGAATAACTTAGGGATCAAAATCAAGAACTAGGAGTTTGTTGCGTTCCAGTGAGTATTACAGAAGCACCAATGTAGCTGAGAGGAAGTATTAAGAGGTGGAAGAATGGGGAACATAATGGTGGGGCAAGAGGAGACAAAAGGAAACAGAGGGAGTTCTAGGAAGCAAATCTATAGATAAGGGTATCAACAGAAGTGTGTACTAATGTAAATTCATTAATCCCTAAAAATAGAAGTATTGGCCTACATACATATATTTATAAGACAGTACACTGAGGCTGCAGATGGGCCTTGGGCCTCAGCTCCTATCCTCCCTCAATACAAGAATACAGTATGCCAGTTTTAATATAATGGCATTTTGTGATGCTCACTCTTCCCTCTACACACACATACACACACTAACACACTAACACACACACACAAGATCACTGAAGACAAAATTGATGCATAAGCAAATATGAAGAAAGCAGACGGTGTCTGGCAATTAAAATATATAGCTTCTGTGGTCGTAAATGCTTAAAGTTAAACAAGTGGCCTTCCATCAATGAAGCAACAAGCCCACACAGAAGAAGAACACCAACCGGGGAAATCATGAGGTGTCATCGAGACAGAGTAACCGGCATCAGAAGATTCATAGCAAACAACAAACAAAACCATGCTGTTTAGAACAAATCGAGTCTGAGCAGAGTCAAAAACCCCTCTGTAGACAATGGAATATCCCCCAACAGAAGAGTCACTGGGAAGGGATGAATCAAATTGGGGTGCAGTATAACACTGATGGATCACACAATATGACTCTGCTTCCTTGAGGCTTCCTTGCCCCCCCCCCCAGTGACTATCATGACCCCAGAACTATTTCTCACTCTGGACTGGACCAGAAAATGTACATAGGTTTACAGGCAAGAGATAAAGCTCATGACACATGGAACCCAGGAAAAGGAATGGGAATAGCAAGTGGAGCAGAGGAAGGGGGAACAGGTCACAATGAATGGCACACAAGCACACACACCCATCGAGGGGAAAGAATAACAGAAACCAAAGGGAAAGGGAGACAATAGTAGGTGTAAGATTAAAAAAAATAACAATCTATAATCAATTAAGGGGTCATGGAGAAGGGAGAGAAAAAAAGCGGAGCTCATCCCAAGGGCTCAATAGAAAGTAAATATCTAGAAAAGAACAATGACAGTATATGTACAAATATGTCCGATACAATTAGCATATTGTAACAAGTATTGTAGGAGCCCCGGATAAAGTGATCTTAAATAAAAAGAATATTGACTAAGGTTATCATTTCTGAGATAACCTTTTTCAGTGTCATTTTTAAAGCTTAAATCTAAACACCTACTCAATTGGTCAATTAACCTGTTACTGGGTAAACAGGGAAAGAATAATAAAATGTTGCACAACAAATTAATTTTTCCTTTTGGTATCTCATATGCTGAGTATACTGAGAGAATTTCAGTGGAACTGCTAAGGAGACAGTTTTAATGTTTTCAAATGGACTATATCAGTATCACTTAATGTATACACTTCTAATTTAAAAGAAATCTTAAGAATGATGCATAAATATATGTTTAAATAGTATGGAATGTAAGGTGGAAACATTTTTATGTTGTGTTATTCACACAATATATTCACACAACATATTACAAACAGCAAAGCTTGTAATAAGTCAAAGTTAAAAGTGAGTATTTAGAAGAAAATTTAAAGAGCTGGAGTGGCAAATAATAGGCTCTACATAACAATTGGATCAAGAAGGCATAAGATACCCATGCATAAGGCATTAAGTGATGCATTTTTATCTTAAAAATTAAAAAAAGAAAGCTCACATCATTTCATTTTGAACCCATTTTATACATCAAGATCACTTTGTGAAAGACAGTCCCTAAGGCATAGAGTGATTGTAGAACTCATGAATAACTTGTCATTGGAAGGAAAGTTGGTGTTACATGTGTTGTGAATGATCCCTTCATACTCTGCAATTCTAAATTTTAAAATAGAATTCATGCTTTTTATGATTTTATATCAAATATTATAAATCTTTGTAAATTGTGTACAGTTTATGTGAATATCTGTGTAATAAAAAAGTATTGGAAGGACATTCAAACTTCCAATACAAAGACTCATCTTTGTACTTAGCATTTTCACAATAATTTTGGTTTCAAGTACACAGTTCACTTTGACATATGCCCACTTCTTTAGATATTCTATTTTATACACGAGCAGTTCCAATGTCAGTTGACTAAAAAGAATTTGGCCAATAAGACAGGACACACATGCAGGGAAACCTGAAATTGACAAATGGGACTTACTAAGAATAAAACATATGTGTGCATCTAAGGACTTTACTAAGAGGGTGGCCAGACAACCCACAGACTGGGAGAGGATTTTAGCAATGGTACAACAGACAAAGGGCCTATTACAAAAATCCACAATGCCTTCATTTCCTGCAAGAAGATAAAAGCAGATAACCCTTTGAAGAAATGGGAAAAAGAACTGAAAAGAAGTTTCACTAGGGAGGAGAACCATATGACCAATAAACATGTGAGAAAATGCTTCCGCTCACTAGCCATCAGAGAAATGCAGATCAAAACAACCATGAGATATCATCTAACACCCTTGAGGCTAGCCCAGATCAGAAAATCTGAGTGCAACAAATGTTGGAGGGGATGTGGTGAAATAGGAACACTTCTACATTGCTGATGGTCGTGTAGATATGTACAGCTACTATGGAAAGCAGTCTGGTAATACTTAATGAAAATGGAAGTTGAGCTACCCTATGATCCAGCTATCCCGCTATTGGGTATATACCCAGAAGAGATAAGAAATAAACCACAGCCAGCAGTATGCATGCCAATGTTTATCACAGCATAATTCACAATTGCAAAGAGTTGGAAGCAATCTAAATTTCCATCAGTAGATGAATGAATCAACAAACTCTGGCACATACACAGAGTGGAGTACTATGCCTCACTCAAAAGCTCTGAGGAGCACATGAAACATATCTCTGCATGGGAAGAACTGGAGGAAATTATGCTAAGTGAAGTCAGTCAATCACAAAGGATAAGTAATGCATGAGACCCCTGAGGTAAGTAGAAACAGTATGGTGAGTATAAGAGAGAAGACTCCTATACTGTAACAGTTGGTCAGAGATGTAGGGTAAGGGAAGGAGGGAGGACCAAACCCAGGGTGGTACATGCTGGGTGCAACACAGTAATGGGAGAAGGATGAGGGGGTGGAGGAGATAGAGAGATAAAAGGGAGTTCAAAAGTAAAAGGAAAACAGAGGAAATGGGGCACTAACCCACCCAGGTGGGGGGAGTACTGGTCTTGTCTTCACAGAAACTGGAATGGGCGAGCAGTTCCTACCACGAAGCACCCAACCATGAGGACAGCATGGACGCATGGAAGGATGCAAAAAAAGAGAGAACAACAGTCAGACACAATCAGTCAGATGTACCCCACCCCTAGAAGTGGGCGTGGCAGAGAACAGGTTGGGGAGGGGCCAGCATCCCACACCCACAGGGACAAAGACAAGAAGGGAGGACGAGGAAGAGAGCTGATCCAGTCCCCACGTGGACACATGATGCTCAGAGGACTACACCCTTCTGGGGACCTAATGCGCCTCAGAAAGGACTGGGCAAACAATGACAGGACGGGGCACACTGTCTCCTTACTGAAGCAGACAGTGACACAGGATACTTGGGGAGTCATGTGGTAGGGAAGCATTGCGGACTGACAAACCCCCCCCCAAAAAAAAAAAACACAAACCGAATCAAGAAGGGAGTCCTCCTGTTCAGAGAGTCAGGAGTAAAGAATGACAGGTCTGACGATTCCTGGGGGGAACAAGAGAGGGGAGGAGAAAGGGGCGTGGACAAAAACATGGCCTGGGGGGAATGTGGAGGGAGAAGCAAGAGATCAGGAATCGATGGAAAGGAGGGTGTGGTAGGCCTTGTCGGGATTAAGCAAGGGCAATGAATCTGTGAGAAAACATTGAAATGCCAATAAAGGTGGAACATGATGGTGGGACAGGAGGGAGATGGAAGGAAATAGAGGAAAGAGAGAGAAGGCAAAGGGCTCTTGCAGAGGTCTAAACATAGGTATGCTCTTATATAGACAAAATTATATATTATAAGGAGGGAATAAATTTAAGAACATATCCATAGGTCAAATACTAGGGTAGCAAGTGGACCTTGGGCCCTCACCCAGGTGCTCCCTCAATGCAAGAACACTTTATTCTAAGAATCTGGTATTCCACAAAGCTCACTGGCCCAACATGATCACAGAAGTAAAATGGGTGCATAAGCAAATGTGGTGAAGAAAGCTTATGGTGACCAGCTATCAAAAGATATATTGTCTGGGGCTTAAAAGGCCAAAGACAAACAATAGATCATTTACCTGAGAAGAGACCACACCCACACAGAAGAAGCACAACAGTCAGTGTGGCCACAAGGTGGTTAAAGGTCTAGGCAATTGTCATCAAACGGGAGGAAAAAACTACACATATCACTGTGTGCACACATCCCCAAGGCACTCACTGAGGACATGTGGGAGCATGAGCAAGAGTGGTGAAGAAAGCTGACGGTGCCCAGCTAGCCAAATATATAGCATCTGGGGTCTTAAAGACTTGAGCATAAACGAGCAGCCACCCAGCTCAGGTGCAACAAAATCCACCACAAAAGAAGCTCACTTGCTTGTGCGATCATGAAGTGCTGAAACAATCAGGTATCAGGCATTAACGAACAAAAATCAAAATCAATGGACCAATTGACTCCCGATATTGCTGAAGACAAATGGATACAGAGGCAAACAGAGTAGAAGGAACGATAGTGCCGAGCTACTACATGATTCAATGTCTGGAGTCTCAAAGGCTTGAAGATAAACAAGTCGTCATTCAGCACAGAAACAGCAAAGTCCACATGGAAGAAGCACACCAGCATGTGTGATCAAGAGAGCCATAGGGAGCAGGTATCGAGCATCAAAGAACAAGAACCACATCATCACGATTGAGAGGGAGAGCAAAGTGGGGACCTAAGGCCCACTGGTGGGTAATTGGTCACCCCTTGCCAGGGGAGCCAAGGGGAGGAGACAGACCCATCAAGGTGCAGCCGGGCAGTGATGATACATACAAGCTTCTTCTAGTTCCTGAAGCCTTCCTCCCCGTTCCCCAACCATCATGGTCCCAACTCTACCTTACAAATCCAGATGGACTGGAGAAGGTACATTGGTGGAGAGGGGAGCTAGAGATATGGGGAAACCAAGATGGATTAACCTCTTCTGGCTAATGGTTAGATTGGAGCTGCTGGAAGGGTGGAGAGAAGGTGGAGTAGAGAGATGGAACCAACTGCAAGGATATACACATAAGCTCCTATTTGAAGGACGGGCATCAAAGGAGTGGATTGGGGGAGAGGTTGGGCAGTGTAAGATATGACAG
>PVJH01022743.1:0-36102 GCA_004026705.1 Nesogale talazaci
TTTGTTAGCTCACTCTTTAGTTCTTGGATTTCCCTTTGGTGCGTAGCCTTTATCTCCTGTATCAATTCTTCTTTCTTCTTTAATGCGTCGCTCAAGAGCTGCATACGTGTTAGTAACATCTTGAAGATTTCTTTCTGTGGTTGATCGATCTCCGCATTTTCTATGATTGCTGTTAGGTCCAGCTGATCTTCTTGCATCGAATCCAGTTTCTCTTTTCTTGATACTGTGGAAGCTGCTAGCTGTTTTTTGTTTGATTTATTCGTATTAGGTGGCATTTTCCTTGGTGTTTTGTGGCCCTGGGGTCTCTCTTTAGGAGGCTGGTCTTATATTAAGCTTCCCTCAGGAACTGTTTGCAGCTAGGCCTTGCAGATCTTATGGAGTGTGTTGGCTGAGCAGGGGAGTGGGTTTAGGGGATGGGGTGGGAGTTGGGTGATCTGTTCCTGGCTAGGGGCGCTTGCCACAGATAGGTGGGAAAAAATCCTCTAGTACTCTGGGGTGCAGAGGACGGGCTGGCTGTTTACCCAGTAGACAATGTAAAGCGGGCCTCTCTGTCGCAGGGTTTGTGGCGGGTGCCCTGAACAGGCAGCGGACTATGGGGAGTGCGGGTGTTCCTTCTGCTCCTCTTAGAAAGTGTGGCCCAGATAGGCAGGCTTGGGTTTAGGGGATAGGTTGATCTTATCCTGAGCAGTGGTGGCGCCCTTAAGGTGCGCCTGGGCAGGGGCCTTCGGGGTAGGGGAGGGGCTGGCCCTGTTGTGCTGGGGACACAGGAGTCCCTGGGGGTGGGGAGCGAGAGGTGTGGGTCTGCGTGGAGTGTCCCCTGGGCACCTTGGAGGGGGAGGATTGGTCTGCAATTACGTGCAGGCTCTGGTTAACTGCAGGTCTCAGATCTCAGGGTCACAGAGTGGCGCCCTGGATCCCGCCGGCACAAAGAACCCGCAATGTCTGTGCAGGAGGAGTTTGTTCCCGTGTCCGTGGGGAGCGCGGGTGTGCACGTCGCACCTGCTCCTGGTTCAGAGGAGGGCTCTGAGCATTCCTGGAGTCACAAAACCCAATTTGAGAGCCCTACCCTTCCTCTTGTCACCCCCACTCACCGATCTCCAGGAGCTCCGGGCTTGGGCTTCCTATCTGGCGACCATCTTCCCAGAGTCCTCCGTTTCAGTATTTTTTCTCTGTTACATTAGTCTTAATCAATCCAATCAGCCTTCTCTTACCAACATTGTCCCTGAATTTGTATCATTTGTTTTTCCCTTTTTCCTGGGCTGGTCGACATTACCACCTTTCCCCCTCCTCCCCCTCTTCAATGTCCCCTATCCTGGAACCATCAGTCCTGTCATTTTCGCCTCCATCCTCTTTGTCCAGTCTATCTTGTCTAGATAGACCTGCAGAGGTAACAATATGTACAAAAAAGGTCTCCTAAAATGGAGCAATTGAAGCAAATAAAACAATGATAAGAACAACAAGAAACCCCCTCAATGTACTATACAATATGTAACAGAATAATAAAAATAATAGCAATATAAAAACCTATATAAAGTTCAAGGTCTGTAGTTGACCTCCTAGAGTGAACCCTGGTTCATTTGGATGGGGTGCCAATACCCTGGCCCCAAAGTATCCTTGGCACTCCAATTGTGACTCTATGCTCTGTTGCACACTCTTAGGGTTTTGATGACAGGGTATAATCTTGACCCCACTTCTTCATCCTGGCCCCTATAGACCTTGGGTCAATGAGGGTAGCCATATTTCATAGTGGGGCTGGCCGTTTATAGTCCTCTTTGTGCATTAGCTATTCTGAGTGGGACTACTGTCCTGAAGGCTCGGTGGGCCAGGATGCCCACCGCTCTTCCTCTGCTTTCATTTGTTCTCATGTGCTCTGGTCAGGCATATCTCACTCCTCAAGCTTCAGCTTCAGTGCTGGCCTCCAAGGCAAATTCCTGTGGTACAGAGGTGGCTGCCCCTATAGTTGGGGTTGGGGTTGTGTTCTCAGGTCCCTCCATTGGTTCTCCACTCCATGCTGTAGTGCTGCATTCACACACTGGGTCTCTGGGTTTAAGTTTGGTCCCTCTTCCAGGAGAGGTGGTTTTTGATGAATTGCCTCACTGGGTGACGGGTGACATTAACCTTTGAAAAGCCACAGCCTTGTAGACCAGATCCCTGCAGACCTTTCCAGGCATCATTTGGGTGTCACTGTTTCAAACTGTGTGGTCCGTCCCCTGAAGTGGTGCCAGTGCCAATGGCCTCGATTTCCCTATCTACAATAAAATGGTGCATTTTTCTTTTGAGGAGTCCTAGTGGTCTAATGGGACTGTGCTGACCTCAAGGTCAGAAGTTTGAAACCGAGAGCCGCTCAGTGCGAGAAAGATGAGGCTTTCTATTCCCGAAATTCAGAACCTCGAAACCCCACAGGGACACTTCAACTGTCTTAAAGGGTCACCAAGAGGCAGGCAGAATTGATGCAGGTCAGTGAGTTGTTTTTGTTTTCTTAAGCAGATTTTAACCTACAGGAACCAAAAGAGACGCCTCCTGGCTGGAATGACATGGCAGTGGATGGGGTGGGGGTTTGGGTTCAGGAGTTGGAGTTTGAAATGTGCTGCTCTAACCGCGGGAAATGCTCGGGAAGGAGTTGGCACCTGAGCCCGCTTGACCTTTCCACTTCCCGGGGCTGGCCTGGGGCATGGGGCGCGCTGGGGGGCAGGGCGCCGCCGAGCACAGTCCCGACGCCCGCCCCGCCCCGCGGGGCCGAGGCCCGTCGAATGATTCCGCGCAACGTGTTGGTGGCGGTTGCCGCGCGGGCTCTTCCGGGCGCCACCGCTTCCTGCCCAGCACCGCGCAGCCGCCGCGGGGGCCAGGGACGCAGGCCTCGGCGCCGGTGCGGGACGCAGGGGCCTCGGCGAGGCCGCGCGCCCAGACCGCATCATGTGTGCCGCGCGGCCGCTCCCGCCGCCGCCGCCGGTGCTGCCTCTGCTGCTGCTGCTCGCGCTCCTGGCCGCGTCCGGGCCCTGCGCCAGCCGCGCCGAGTCCGCCCAGGCTCCGCCGCCGGGGAACGCGACCCTCACGGGGCCTGGGGCGGTCGCGGGCGGCGGCGGCGGCAGCTCCAACAGCAGCGGCGACGCCCTGGTGACCCGCATCTCCAGCCTGCTCCGCGACCTGCCCACGCTGAAGGCGGCGGTCATCGTTGCCTGCTCCTTCACCGCCGTGCTCGTGGCTGGCCTGCTGCTGCGCGTCTTCAGGTGAGAGCTCCGCGCCCGCCGTCCGGGCAGCACTGGCCTCCACCGCCCCGCCCCGCCCTGCCCCGCGTGCGCACAGGTGCGTTGCGCGCGCCAGCCCCCGGGGTCGTTCTTCTTTGCTGGGAGGCCGGGGGCGCAGGCTGAGCTGCTTGGGTTGCCCCTGCCTTGGGCGCAGTTCGGACTGTTCTCCGCCGTGTGCAGTGGTGTGTCTCTAAATGCCACACCACCAACTGCTGCCCGACAGCAACGCTGCGCTCCCAGTTGTGCCAACTGGACTGTGGAATTGATCTTCCTCCCCGCCTCACAGAGGAGAAAACTCTTTTCAGAGAGGTGAGGTCCCTGACGTAGATAAATTCAGCTGGTAGAACTGGGGTTCAAACCTGTGTTCTTCTGACTGCCATCTTACCTGCCTCTTCCTCCACCCCCTGTGCTCAGGGGCTTGTCCTCCCCTGCACCTTCCGTGTTTCTTTGCTCCCTTCAGCTGCCAAAAGAAGCAGTTCTGTCGTGGGGGTATTGGAGCGGGTCTTCAGAATGCTTGACTGTGCTGGGTGGCTGCTGTGACTGTTGGTTACTGGCGGCCACAGGTGACTTTCTCCAGCACACACCTGGCCCAGGTCCCTCAGCGTAGTCACAGGAGGGTGAGGTGTCTTAGGCAAAAGCAGTTTGCCCCTGGGAGAAGCTTTGGAAGGTGGTTTAAGCTCAGAGAGGTTGTGGGTCTCTGGCTGGGCGGCGGGGGGTGGGGGGGGCGGTCTGTGTTTGGGAAATTAGAAAAGATGACCTGGTTTTCTGGAAGGGGGTGTGCAGCGTGGAGGCACAGGGCAGGCAAGTAGGACGTCTCCTAATGTTGCAGGAATCCTGTTTGTGCCGGAAATGTCCTGCAACAAGGTGTCCTGTTGCGCAGACTGGACAGATGCTGGAAAATCGGGGGGGGGGGGTGAAGAGGGGATTGTGGGGGTTTGTGTGCTTTCCAATTATTCTCCATGCCCTCCCTTCCAAGTGTGCACAAGGTGTGGTACTTGGCAGTTTGATCAGCTGTTGCCAGCCTGAGGTGCAAGGCTTGCTGTCCTGGAGAGCAGAAAGCAGACCTGGGGAAGAGAGGCTTATGCACTTGACTGGTGTCCCTCTGAGTCAAGGCGTCTCCTCGTAGGCCCACAGCATCAAATGCCATGATTCCTAGGAGAGCAGATGAGGAGGAACGGGAGTGTCCTCACATTAACCCCACCGTCCTTTTCCCTGATCACCGTGGAGTTCTCTCTTCAGTGGCATTCTGTTGTCAGTCCCCAAGTGCTGTCCTTGCAGCCACCAGCCAGCCCTGCGGAGACTCCTTTCTCACCACCACCTGCTTCCCTTCCGCTCTCTGGTGTCTGTTTGGGCTCTCAGTCACCAAGAACCAACTCTTGTGCTCCTTCCTGTGACTGCTTCCGGGACATTTGAGTTAAGCGATTGCTTCCATCTCTGGCTACCCCCCAGTTCTAACTTTGAGCCTCTTTTAGAACAATCCTTGCCACGTTTGACTGCTGTGCCTAGTTCGTGACTTCTATACACAACAGAGAAGAGGCTGCCCTGGAGGATAGAGAGGTC
Organism: Nesogale talazaci; assembly: GCA_004026705.1. Taxonomy (NCBI): domain Eukaryota; kingdom Metazoa; phylum Chordata; class Mammalia; order Afrosoricida; family Tenrecidae; genus Nesogale; species Nesogale talazaci. The sequence goes on from PVJH01022743.1 coordinate 4,806, forward strand.
CCGTTTAGTCATGCTGTGTGCTCCCCTGTGCACAGCACTGGCAGCCAGCAGCCACGCCTTGCCTTACGGAGTTCTCAGGTGCTTCAGTTGGAGTAGATGCCAATACCTAAAGCAGTGGCTCTCAACCTTCCTAATGCTGCGGCCTTTTAATACAGTTCCTCATGTTTTTGGGGCTCCCCCAACCATAAAATTACTTTTGTTGCAACTTCATCAATGTAGTTTTGCTACTGTTATGAATTGGGTGACCCCTGTGAAAGGGTCTTGTGACCCCCCCCTCTCCCAAAGGGGTTGAGACCCACAGGTTGAGAACTCTGACCTACAGGAATGTTAGAGACAGTGAGCTCAAAATAGGCCACCAAGCCCACAAGGACATGTCCTTTTTAAGAAGGTATTTGAACTATTTGTGAATGTGCTTTTTATTATCCAGCCACGGGGGAGAAAAGACAGCAGCATGCAGCCAGATGTGAGGGACAGAGCTGAGTGTTTGAACTGCAGAGTCGGCAGTCAGGCCTGCGAGTTAGAGGTCCATGTTTGCTTGGGTGTGGAGTGTTGAAAGAAGATTTGAACTTCATGGGAGTGGTCCAGTTATGGAAACACTCAGCCTCGTCTTCTGGAGAAGGCATTCATGTGAGGGTGAGCTTTAGGTGCACATCTGTTGCCTGGTTTTCTCATAGCACTAGGAACCCCAGAATATTACGTCTGGGAGGGACCTTTGCATGTGATTAAGGTGGCCCCAGAGAGTAGAATAAGTTATTCCACTAGATTCCAGAACATAAGTCTGTGGCCAAGGTAGGGTCAACTTCCTTTAGTTGTATTCAGTGGTTTCCATTGTCACTTTTTTAATCTTCATACATCCAGTTTATGAATGTTTGCCAGGCAGGCTGCCTCACTCCCATTGACTTCTTTACCTGGTGCTTCTTCCATTGACATCAGCTTGCAATTCCCAAGGCCTGGTCTTCTACCACCCAAGACTCACAGAGAATATGTCACTTCTGCCCACACCACTGCTTACTACTGCTCCCCCACACCTCACTGCCTTTCCTTTTGGCAGGTTTCCTGTCTCCAACCAGTCCCTACGCCACACATCTGTCCTGTTGTCATTTACTCTCCACTAGCTACACCCCAAAGCACAAATTTTAAGCCAGGCCCCTCCTCCCTCTCAAGACCCATTCTGGACTCGCCACTGGGACAGCATTGCCAATCTTCCAGGGGTTCTTTATAGACACTCTGTGACTTCAAGCCTGAGTGTTTTGTTTCTCTCTGATCTTCTGTGTGAAGTCCCTTCCACCACCAAGACTCAAAAAACAAACACCCGCCGCAAACAAAACAAGCAAATGATACAAAACCTAAACAAAACTCCAAGCCTGTGGTGACAGAATCAACCCTAATTCCTTATGACCCCATAAAGAGTGTAGAACTGCTCCTTAGGAATTTCTTAGCCTTTATCTCTACAGAGCAGAAATCCAAGTGTTCCTTCCCAGCTGTTTCAGGGCTTCAAACCGTTTTCCTTGAGCTTGCAATGAAATGAAAACCTTTCGGGCGGCCCAGGACCTCACTAAGACTACCCCAAAAAAATCCCAATTCTGACACAGTGATCCTAAATAGGGTTTCCTAAACTGCAATTTTTCATTGGAACTCCGAGCCTCTTCATTCTCCCATGGAGTGGCTGGTGGATTTGAACATCAGACCTTGTGGTTAGCAGCCCAATGCCTAATCCACAGCACCACCAGAGCTTTGGAACCAGATAATTACCACTTTCCCACGGCCCTGCCAGACTCCAAATCAACTTGGACTTTCACGTTTGCATCTTGGAATCAAGAGTGGGGCTTAGCTGCCCCTCAGCCTTATGGGGGGAGCACTCAGGAGCAGACCTCTTGGAGTCTCTTGGACACCAATCATGGTGCCTCCCACATGGTGGCAGGGTAATCAGGATAATTTTAGCACATGAGAGTGGGACTCGCAAGTATTTCTTGTTGCTGATGCTTCTCAAAGTGTCCTTGGTGACTAGGAAACAGACATAGGTATTTTTTCTATGGCATCTCTTTCTTTTCCCATTTAAGGAAGAAGTTGAGTTTTGCTGAAAATTTATATGGCAAGCTGGGCACCCATTGGATAATTTTCAAATAAATCATTTGTGACATTTCTTACATTTATCACACTGCATCAACAATCTCTTTAAGTGTGTGCCATTTGTTCTCCTCTCAGCATTTGTTCCCCTCTCTCCCCTTTCCCCTTCTCTTCTTTACTTTTAATTGTTGACCCTTTTGGTCTCGCACCGATTGTAAGTAGAACAGGATCTTATGAGTAATGTCCTTTTTTTTGTGTTCTACTCTGGTTTTTTTTTTGCTGAAAGGTGATCTCAGTGGATAGACTTGGTTCTAGGTTTAAAGAGTGTCTCAGAAGCCTGCTGGTCTCAATTATTTTACATTCCTTGGATTTTTTTTTTAAATAAGCATTTGTATTCTACTCCATATTTATCTTCTATTCTATTCACTATTGTAACTTCAGTCTGTGGTGGTAGCTGGGCATCATCTAATTCTTCTGGTCTCATCAGAGATGGTGATTATTGACTTTCTTCTCTTCTGGTTGGGCTGATAGCTGCAAAGTCAATAGTTCAAAGTCACTAGCAGCTCCACAGGAGGAAGTCAAGACTTTCTACTCCCATACAGAGATATAGTCTCTGAAAGCCATGAGGGCACTTCTACTCTGTCCTATAGGGTCACTATGAGTCAGCATCAACTCGATGGTCGTGAATTTGACTTGGTTTCGAATACTTTTTTGTCCTGGTGAGTGAAGAGATACTGTTGTGTCATAGATGGCTTCTCATTGCCTTTTATTTGCTGGACAATGTAAAGAAAGGGGGAAGAATTTAGCACTATTTTATATATAAAATGTTGGTCCTGGTATATTTGTCTGCTTTCTGATGGAGCAACAATGCCAGATACCAGAAAAAAAAAACACCTGGATGCAAGATAACTGTAAAAATTAGAAACAAAAATATATATAATAGTAGAAAAACATATATATAGACAGATATATACACCTTAAACCAAACAAATCTCTTTCTAATGCATACACACTTTCCATTCATATGCTTTTTTTTGTTTATAATTTTAGTAACAGGAGAGGAAACAAATATGCCCAACATTGATATTCATAGCAGTCTGTTTCATAGTGAAATAGATATATGTGTCAGTGTAAGTATTCAACAATAGAACATTGGTTAAATCAATGAGGGCAACCATTAAAGTGTGTCTTTAAACAATGTGTCTGTTAAAAAGGATGGCAGTGATGCAATATTCAATGTTGTTGAGGAGCTGGGGTGGTGCAGCGGTGAAGTGCTCAGTTTCGAACTGAAAGGTTGGTGACTCACAGCCATCAGCTGCTCCATAGGGAAGGATGTGGCAATCTGCAATGATGATTTCTAGCCTTGGACACACTGCAGAGCAGCTCTGCTCTGTCTCTTAGGATCACTGTGAGTTGTAATCGACTTGACTCAACAGTAGTGGGTTTGTTTATATATTGTTGAGTGAAACAAGTCTCAAAACAGCATATGGAGATAAGAGTCCCTTTGAGCGACTGTTGTGAGTGTGTGCATATGCAAAGATATATGCATATGTGTATGTGTCAGTGTAAGTGATTTCCCCCCATTATGGTATTATCTCTTTCTACATTGTCAGAGTTTGTTCCCTCTTTACTTGTTTGTACTCAGCATTTTGCTCTGTCCTTGGCTATGTCGTCCTGCAAACCTGTACAAGTGCGCTTGGACCAGGGGTTCTGAGTCACAGACCTATCCAGGCTGAATTCCTAGCATGTGCACCAGTTTATCTTCTCTCACTAGTGCTTTGGGGTCTTGCATCTCTGTGTCCCAACTAGTACTGGATATTATCCAACCTTCTAAGTTTCCGTAGTCAGATGGCTATATTTTGATGTTCTGTGGCTGTTTTATATTTCTTGCTGTTCTACTGGAGTTGGACAGCTGTCTCTATTAGTCAAATCGGGTATATTTTTCAGAAATCATTTCCCATGTTTTCCCACACTTAATGTGCCTGGATAAAAATGAGCTTGTGTACACTCAGGGCAGTAGCTCACGGTGCTCTGTTGTTTGCAGAAATCCTATCCCATATGCATTAATTCCATGAAGGCATATCTTTTCACCTGCTTTTTAATTGAAGAGAAACTATTTTTTCAAAGTGGAGTCCCTGGGTGGTACAAGAGTAGTAATCTTCCTCCCCTACTTCTAAAACACACTCTCAGCTACTAGCTTAAGGTTAGAGACTTGACTCCACCCACACGTGCTATGACTTTCTGAAAAGTCAACTATGTGAAGCCCTGTTATACATGGGGCTGGTCTGCAGTCAGTGAGAGCTCCTCAGCAGCTGGCGGGTGGTTTGGAAGGGGGTCTGGGAGCAATGTGCAGAGCATCAAATGGAGTGGTCCCCTCCTTGGACCTGCTATTTGACACGCTTGGGCAGGGTTTGTGAAGGGTCTTGATGGAGAGGCCATGTCTAGAAAGAAAACTGCATCATCTCCTTATTGTTTGATGCCAGGAGCTTCTGGGGTGTGTGTGTGTGTGGGGAGGGGCATGTTTCACAGTGACTGCTGTTACCTGCACCTTTTGCCCTGAATTTTCCCTCTGGGGTCTAGGAGGAAGGAATCTGACATTACTGTTTGGAAGCTCACACATTGGCTGAGGCCTTAGGGGAGCTACCACCTTGAAACATGACTTCCTCTCCTCTGGGGACCCTACTCTAGTTTTGGCAAGGCTCCCAGCTTGCCTGTGCAGGCCACGTTTCTCTCAGGCCTCAACTGGCTTTGTTTCGATCCAGTCACTTCTTGTTTCAGAACCCCGAAAATGCTGTCATCTGAGAGGAGGCTTCCCCTTGTGTTTTAGGGCTGGGGGAGGAAGATAGCTTTTAGGTGAGCTGACATTGTTCACTTTTCCCACAGGGATTCATGGCCAAGGTTCAGATAGCTGTCGACTGTCCTGAAGACATTGGAACCAGAGAAACTCAGTTGATTTATTAAGCCAGATCTTTGAAAAGGAACTTACTATTTCCTACTAATCTATCATATGTGTTTATTTATATTAGTGAAAAAAAGAAACAGTGCTTTTACGATGCAAGGAGAGAGAGTTGCTATTCTAATTTTTATTTATAAAGACTCTGCTCATTAACCCAAACCCCACCAGTTGCTATCAAGTCAATTGGGACTCCTGTGGACACTGTGGATGTCAGAATGGCCCCACCCTACCCCAGGTTTCCAGTGACTGATATTTAGGAAGTAAGTTGCCAGGTGCTCAGTTGAATTTGAACTACCAACATTTTGGTCTCTGTGTGGCTTGTCAATAGGAAGACCTGTTTGCTTTCCCACTATGGTTTTAGGGCCTCCCATTGCAACTCATAAGCCATGAAACTCAAGTACTAGACACATCTTTTAAGTATTTGACTATGGTTAAACTGTGACCCCACCCAAAAGGGAGGAAAGGAAGGAAAAAGTATTGAAACCCAAACCCTTACACCAACAGATGCTATCCTTTGTTAGGTAAATCAGACCTCAGGAGGGTAAGTTCTGATTGAATCACTTCTGAGTTATCTAAAGAGTAGACTTGTCTGAGATGGTCTGATGTGGGGGAAGATTAAGCCCTTGGAGGACTGGCTACAAGGCGAGAAACACCAAGGACCCACGAAGCACAGGCTATAGGCTAGGAAGGAACTGATGAAGCTAAACTCTGATCTAGACAATCAAGCTTCAGACCTGTAAGAACACACATGTGAGCCACTCAGAAGCAACTTGTTAGGGTGGCACATCAACAGTGTCATCGAGGGAGATTTGCCAGGCCTCTGGTACTTGCTTTTTCTTTTCCAGAGGGCTCAGGGAGGAGGCCATCTGGACTGATTGACCTGTGTGGAACAAGGGTGTAAAGCAGGATCCCAGCACTTGTTGCCTGGGTGTGGCGCTCCTCTGACTTGTCCCACCTGCATGGCACCGCTGAAGAGACCGAGGGCTTTGCTCAGCAACTGGTGCGTTTGTAGGAAAAACAGAACTTCACCTGATATGTTCTCTCATGCTCATTTTACCTTTCCTCACCCTCCTGTAATTTGGGGTTGTGCTTTGGTCTTGTACGTCTGCGGTTGGAGCATTCTTTCCAGCCTGTGAGCATGCTGTGTGTTATGGGACTCCATCAGTGGCCAAGGATCTGCTGGTTCAGCCTAGGGGTAGGATAAGTCTAGGACAGTTCTCCTGAGTAGACAAAAAGCAATTTAATTCAATGGAAAAGCGTTGTACCAAAAGCAACAAGTGCCCCCACGCAGGGACTTCCTCTTAAAGCAGTCTGAACAAGTCACAGAGAGGCAAACCCCAGTGTGATAGGAATCTCATCTTGTTCCAATCCAGACAGGCAGTCTCAACCAAATAGTAAGTCACCTGTAATGAAAGCATTTCCTCTAATGTGAGCAAGATCTTCAAATTCTAGTAGTCCAGCTCTGACCTGGGTTCAGCCTTGCCCTTTTGAGTGAGGTCAGCCCTTTGAGAACCTCAATGCATCGCTTTCCCACAAGGAGGCACTGTTAAGCATTGCACTGGTCCTGGGCTGCACCCTCCCCTCCACCCTTTTTCTTGTCTGTTTAGCACCCAACAGCCCATTTTCCCCATTGCAACAGCCCTGGACACTTCAGTGCCAAGCACAGTGACTTAAAGCACTAGGTCGAAACTCAAAACACCTCAGAGGCCTGTAGGTTCAGGGATAGCCACTGAATATCAGCAAGAATGCTGCTTGCTTGACACATAGTGGCCTACATGCTCTCTAGTCAAGGAGATTTAAGAATTCTCAGAGGGGAGGGGAACTGAAGGAGCTAAGTGAAATAAATAATGACCACTCCCATATCAACTCTGCATATCCTTGGATCTCTTTGGGCTCCTGGTCATCAGCTGAATTATTAGGTACTAGTAACACTTGGCTCTGATAGCCAGATGAACCATGCTTGCAGTAGTAAAGGGTGGCCTATGGGTAAAGTGTAAAGTGACCAGCCATCCTGCTTTTTAACAATATAACAACATCCCACAGCATTTTAAAATTAAAATAAATATATTTCAATACTATTTTTGTATTGTATGAAAATTTTTGTTGCTTCATATAGACCAAATTTTAAATCAAGAACCTCCCATCCCCACCCTGGTCAATGATGTCCTGCTTAAAATCTGGTCGCTTTACAAAGAAGTCACTTCTGGTGGAGGCCCTCATGGAGGCCTTCTTTTCCATTGACCCTCTGCTTCACCAAGCATAATCTATTTTACTTAGCAGGATGGTTATATTGTATTCTATTTTTCTCATTCATCTAGCTTCTGCTGTTTGCTTATTAATAATGCTGTTAATAGCATTATTTCACAAGTTTTTGTCTGTGGGTGTATGTTTTCATATCTCTTGTGTGGATGCCGACTTGTGGAATTGTTGGCTCATGTGGTAACTTTATAGATAAGCTATTGAGGAACTTTTTAAAAGTAGCTAACCAGTTTGCATTCCATTAGCAATATGTGAGGGTTCCTGTTTCTCCATATCCTTTCCAACATTTGTAATTATCTGTCTTTTTCATTTGTAGCCATCCTATTAGGTTTGAAGTGCTATCTCATTGTGATTTTCATTTGTAGTTTCCTATTGGCCAATTCAAAGAGCCCCGGGAGTGTTGTGGGATATGTGTGGGTTACTAGTCTTAAGGTCAGCAGTTTTCTCCATAGGAGAAAGAGGAGGCTTTCCAGGCCGAAGAGTGACAATGTCTGAAACTCACAGGGAAAATTCTACCCTGACCTACGGGACTGCTATGAGTCAGAATCAAGTCCATGGCAGTAAGTTTCTAAGGGTCAATTCAGAAACCCCGGAGGCACTGTGTAGCCCATGCTGGACGTCTAACCACAGGCACTCTGTGGAAGAAAGGTCAGGCTTTCTGCTTCTGTAAGAATTCATGGCCTTAGAAATCCTACGCAGGGATGCTATGATTTGGAACCAATTCAATAACAGTGGGTTTGCTTTTTTTCTTCTTTCTTTCCTTAATGGCCAATTAAAAAAAGGGGGGAGGGCAATAAATAAGGAAGAATAAAAAAGCACAGATGCATTTGGAATTGGTTGTTGGTAAAGAATATTGAATATACCCATGGACTTCCAGAAGTGGAAGCACAGCCAGAATTCTCTTTCAAAGAAAGGATGGGGATAGTTCATCTCACAGGCTTTGGACATGCTCTCAGGAGGGGTAGTCCCTGAGGAAGAACATGATGTTTGGTAGAGGACGAGCGAGAAGAGGAAGAAGGAGCCTCACTGAGGGGGACTGACATCCTGACTGCACATATAAGCTCATACATTATAGGGGTGGGGAGGCGAGCACAGAATTCTCGGAAGTTCTATTGTGGGCAGTGTTGTCACTGGTCAGAGCCTACTTCTGACCACTGGACAACCACCATGGTGAAGGATGTTGAGCCTTATTTCATGTCATTATTGACCATTTTTTTCGGGGGGGGGCCATCACTGCCTCTGGTGTTTGTGGGCGCTACCCAGTGCTAATCCTGAGAGCCGCTGCTGGATTTGAACTGTCAAGCCTGCGGCCGTAGTCCCACACTCAACCAGGGCTCAGCCCTAAGACCATTTTTTGGGGGGAGAAATTTCCATCATTTTGTTTTCTTCCTCAAACACCCCCTCCCTTCCAAATTATTTGCCTTTTTATTTTTTTTATTTATTTTTTTTTTTTAGGCATCACTGCCCTCAGGTGGTGGGAGTAGGAGGCCCAGCCTTTGCTCCTGGGAGCTGGAATTGAACCTCCATTCCAGTGGGCCGTAGTCCTGCACACAACCACTACACCACCGGGGCTCAGCCCTATTTGCCTTTTTATTATTGAATCATGAGAGAGTTCTCTATATGTAAAGGAGCTTCAAAACATTTGTGGAAAACTCCAGTGTCTTTCAATTCATTTTCTGTGAACTTTTTGTGTTTTAGATACAAGTCCTTTTCATATATTTTTGGACTATTCTTTGGGTTATCTTTTCACTTTCTTAATGGCTTAACTGTATTAAGTTTTGGTGATGCCTAGCTTACGTAATTTTTCCTTTGTTGCTTTTGGTGTCATGTTTACGATGCTCTTTCCTAATTCCAGGTCTTAAAGTTTTATGTCTGTGTTTTCTTCTGAGGAGGAGCTGTGTGCAATGGTGAAATGATCAGCTACCAACCTGGAGGTCAACAATTGGACCCCCCAGCCCCTCCAGGACACAGAAGACCTGTCTACTTAAAAGAGTACTGTTTAGCAAGCCCAAGAGGGCAGTAGGGTTCCCATGAGTAAGAACTGACCCAACTCCCCCAACTCCCACCTCCATTTTTATGAGTTTTAACTTTTGAATTTATTTGAATTTATTATTTTTTATTTGAATTTATTTTTTACACTTAGTTCTGTGTTCCATTTTGCATTGGTGTTTGTGTATAGGAAAAGATAAGGAAGTCCAGTTTTCTTCTTTCACATGGGGCTCTTTCTCCAGTCTTTACACATGTGCTGTCTTCTTCATCTTGCTTTATACAAGAAAACAACTTGTAGAACCGAGAAATTATTTTTGGTCAGTATATAAGCAATGGCTTTATTTGTTTGTGTCAACTTCATAAACATGATATAGATATATGACTGCTAATTTAAATTGGTCTGATATTAGTGGACACAGAGATGTCATTTCACATGTGGAAATATTTCAAGCATGTGGAAGCATATCATAGGACTGTTTCTAGAAATAAAGTTGTAGATCAAGGCCTATGCCTTTGAAACTGATGTCATCGCCCAGCTGCTCTCTTTATAGGTTGTAAACATTTATGCTTCCTTCAACAATTATTAACCTGTTTCCCAATATCTTTGCCAATGGGGTGTTTTCAGATATTTTGCTTTTAAGTGCATTTGTGAGTGAAAAAGGGAATCTCTATAAGTGAAATAAGAGAAACTGCATTTCTCTTATGAACTTGAATACTGGGCATATGCTTTATGTTGAAAAGCTCTCTCTCTCTCTCTCTCTCTCTCTCTCTCACTCTGTGTAATGTCTCTTTAGTATCTTTTGCTCATTTTTTTTCAATTAGGATGTTAGTTTTTTGAATCAATATTTTTTGTTAACATTTTGTGGGATTAATTTAGAACTTTTCCACAATTATATATACTTCAAAATATTAACCATTTACCAGCATCTTATGTGGAAGTCAGAAGTTAGAAAAGAGAGAGCTACAGGGCCGGCCATAACCAGAACCAGACTGACTCCCTCAATGGAAGTGGGTGTGGCAGAGGAAAGGTGGCAGAAAGTGACCAGCATGCCACACCCACATGGAGACAGGTGGAAATGGAAGAATAGAAGGAGAGCGGACCCGGTCCCCATGCTGTCTCAATTCCTGCCCACAATGCTCAGAGGACTATGCTCCTGCGGGGACCTAAGCCACAGGGGAGACAGGGCAAACAACAACAGGGCCTGTCACACTGTCTTCCTACAGACAGCAACAAAGGACATTTCGGGAGACACAGTAGGGAAGCAAGGTGGTCTGAGTCCCCAAAATAGACCAAATCAAGAAGGGAGCACTCCTGGCTGGACGGTCTGGAGGAGAGAACAACTGGACCGAGGGTTCCTAACAGCTGTGGGGGGAGGGAGGCATGGACATACTCAGGGATGGGGGGAACAACCAGTGGTCCACTATTGGTGGGGAGGAGAGTGGGCAAGGCCTAATAGGGCCAAGGTAAGTGTAATGTAACAGAGAGGTAGTTATGAAACTCAAATGAAGACTGACCACAAAAGAGGGACAGGAGGAAGGCAGAAGGAAATAGAGGAAGGAAAGAGAAGGCAAACAGCACTTGTAGATGTCTAAACACAGCCATCTATTTATGCAAAAATAATTATTTATGAAAAGGTGGGAATAAATTCAGGAACATATGATTATAGGCTTAGTACTAAGGCAGCAGCTGGATCTTGGGCCCCCACCCAATCACTCCCTCAATGCAAGAACACTTTGTTCAATGAATCTGGCCACGATGCTCACCAGCCCAGTGTGATCACTGAAGCCAAATAGGTGCATAAGCAAATGTGGTGAAGAAAACGAATAGCACCCAGATATCAAAAGATATACAATCTGAGGTCTCAAAGACTGAAGATAAACAGTCAACTAGCTGAGAAGTGTCCAAGTCCACATGGAAGAAGCACACCAGCCAGTGTAGCTGAGAGGAGTCAAAATGATCAGGTCTCAGGCATCGAACAGGAAAAAACCAATATTATTGTTTATGCACTTTCTTGAGATGATCATTGAGGACAAGTGAGGACAGGCGAAAGAGTGGTGAAGATGGCTAATAGTAAGCAACTATAAGACATAATGCCTGAGGCCTCAAAGACTTGAGGATGAGGAAACAGTGCAACAAGGCCTACCATAGAAGAAACACACCAGCCTGTGCAACCATGAGGAGTGGAAAGAACCAGGCTATCAGGCATCAAAGAACAAAAAACATACCGTTAAGTGCCCACCCTCCTGTCATGATCGTTGAGGACAAAAGGGTGCAGAGGCAGACAGAACCGAGGAAATTGATGACGCCCAGCCACCAAATGATGAAGTAGCTGGGATCTTAAAGGCAAGAAGGTGAACAAGTGGCCATCCAGCTCAGAAACAGCAAAGCCCACATAGAAGAAGTGCACCCACCTGTGTGATCACAAGGGGTTGAAGGGAGTAGAAATCAAACATCAAAGAACACGGATTAAAACAGTAAGAATGAGGAGGAGAGCAGGGTGGGAACCCAAAGCCCACTTGTGGGCAGTTGGACACCCCCTTACAGAGGAATCATGGGGAGGAGATGGGTCAGTCAAAGGGCAGTGAGGTAGCAATGAAGCATAAAACTTTCCTCTATTTCCTGAAGATTTCCTTCCCCCGACCACCACGGTCCCAACTCTGCCCTGCAGTTCCAGCTGGACTGGAGGAGGTACACTAGCAGAGATGGGAGCTGGAAACGCAGGGAACTCGGGGTGGATAAACCGCTCGGGGTCATTGGTGGGAGTGGAGTTGCTGGATGGGTGGAGGGAGGGTAGGGTGGGGAGAGGAAGCCAGCTATGGGGATCTGCAGACTGTCTCCCATCTGGAGGATGGACATAGGGAGGAGTGGGCAGGGGGAGATGTCGGGCAGTGTAAGATATGACAAAACAATAATGATTGAAGAATAATGAGGACTGGGGGAGAGGAGGGAAAGGTTAGAGGGGGAAGGAGGGAGGGGACTCATATCAAGGGCCCAAGTGGAAAGGCAGATGTTGGGCGAATGTTGAGGAAAGGCAAGTGGGGGTGCTTGGCACAATATTTGTAACTATGTATTGAACTATGTATGTATGATGAAAAGTGATCTATGAGTGCCCAATAAAATGATTCAAACAAACAAACAAAAATACTCTGACTGGCAAAAAAAAAAAAAAGACTCCAGCTATCAGAGGCCTCTATGCCTCATACAATAGACAGGGCCTGTTCCTCACTGTTAGGACAATGGGTCTCTTCCTCTGAAGTATACTAAACATGGTGGGTGGGATTCAAAAGTTACTGTCAATGATCCCTAACCAGGTAAGCCTATTCTTCTGCATTCACAAGACTGAGACCTTCCCCTATAGCATCCCCCCCACCATCACAGAGGTACCCCTAGACCGTCCCCCTCATTAGTGTACAGCCATTAGGATAGCTCCTCTTGTGACTTGTTTTAACCTGTAACAGGGTTCATATGTCTCCCTTAAGGTTATATATGCTTGAAAAAAAATAAAGTTGCCTTCTCTCGTCTACCTGTACCCCTACGTGGATCACCTATCAGGCTTAGGTGAGCATGCTACCATGAAATTTGTCTGACTCTTTTCTTTCTTTCTCACGCTGTCTATAACTTTACTATAATAATTAATAATTAATTGCTGTACAGCTGAACCTATTGGATCTGTGATGTATGTATCAGAGGCTGGCTTCCTCTGATAAAATTTAATGGCCATTGGTCTTTTTACCCATCTATGGTACTTAATTTTTGTTTATTTGTAGGAAAACTTAACATTAAAGTGATAATGAGCTATTTGCTACAGTATATTTTTATTTTTTCCTTCACATTTTAAAAATAATTTTGACGTTACCATTCTTTATTAAAAGATGGCTTTTGGGCTTTCCCCATGTTCTCTTCTACTACTTTCACAGTATTACTTACAAATATTTATGTCATCATCTCACCTAATTTATTCTGGTACTAAAGATGAATTATGGGTTGCTCCAAATACTATATATTGAATAATTGATTTTTGCTTACACATTTGAAATGCCAGATGGATCGTATACTAGATTCCAGTTTTACTTGGGTCTATTTCTGGGCCACTCAGGAGCCCACTGGTGTAGTGGTTATGCATTGCGAGGGCAGCAGCTTTAAACCACCAATTACTCCATGGGTGAAAGACAGAGTGTTCTCCTCCTGTAAGAGGTACAGTCTCAGACGCTCTCAGGGCGGGTCTGCCCTGCCCTATAGGATCGCTATGAGTCTGCACCTGCTCATTGGCCATAAGTTTGGGTTTTTTGGCTTTTCTTTTTCTGCAACATGTCACTGTTAGTGTGACAACGCCACCATGTTCAGTTAATCTCTCATGAGTATATTTTACTACCTAGTTAGGCCTCTTTCCCTTTAGTCTGTCACCCCTTTCAAATGGTTTCTGGTTCTTCTCTATGTTTTTTTTTTCATTTTTATTTTTCTGAGAACTTTAGAATTAGCTTGTTTCCAATAAAGTCCTCTCAGTATTTTAAAAGCATGGCGTGGTGTTTATTCCTGTGAACACAGCTTCTTTTGGTTCCCTTTGTTCCCGGCAAGCAGCAGATGGCAGCAGACAGAATAGGCAGTTTCACTTTTGGAGGTCTGAGCAGTATCTGTTGAGAGACCCCTTGGTGTGCAGGGACACCACTTGTCTGAGCTGGGTTTCATTCCCTTTTATGGAGAGTCAAGAACATGGGTGGTTTTGGAATGTGAGGTTGAATACCACTGTGTTAATCTGGGTAGACTAGAACAAATTTCATAGACACCCATATGGATATAAGGAAAAGGTTTATATACAAGAGAAATAGGACATTTAGAAAGCATCCCAATCTAGTCCAGTACAAAGTCATAAGTCTGATATTAACCCACATGCCCGAAATCAGTCTATAAAGTCTCCTTCTGACTCACGAAGTCACAGGTCAGTGGGTGCAGAATCCCGGCGCTGGCAGGGGTCTCCCCGTGGCTCCTCACTTCCAGGGCTCAGAGTCCATCAATAGCATGCTGCTCCAGCTTCAGAGGTCTGGCTCCATAAGGGCAAAGCCGTGTGGTCTCTCCACCGGCTTCTTCAGTTTCTTGGACGCTGCCATCTTGTCTTTTCCGTGATTTACCGTTTCTCAGACTCACTCCCAACAATAGGGAAGATAGCTTCTTATCTTCACGAGGGAAACATCCCGAGATTTCCCAGAAGTCTCAGGAGAAAGCCATGCCACATAGAGGCCTTATTGACTACTCAATGGCTATCTCCAGATTAATAGACTAGACTCCACCCCTACATTTCAATCATAAAATTAACATAAGGACATTACTGCCACAACCACTTACAGGGCCAGGGAAGTCATTCAGCACATGCTGGTCTTGGTAACTTTAACTTAGTTGCTGGCACACTCATGCAGAGGCTGCCATGAGAATTTGAATCAGATACCTGGCACCGAGTGGTTGCCCATCATGATGGTTGCTGTTAGCAACATACTCATGGAGCAGATGATGCAGTGTCCACACAGGCCTCCAAGGTCACATGAAACCCTGCCCAGGCATGATGATGGTGCTTACGAATGGAGATGACAGGAGGATGGGAACCAGAAGAAGGATGTTATGGATGGCATTGTATCAACCCCTGCCCCACTGTGAACATGACCTTATTTGGAAAACGGGTTTAGAAGATGTAATCAGTTGGGGTCATACTGGAGTGTGATGGGACTGAATCCTTTAGGACTGATGTCTTTATGAAAGAGAAAGAGATCGAGAGAAACAGGGGAAGGACACCCTGTTGTTCCACAGCAGGACCCTGAGGAGCACCTGGAGCTACCAGAGAGGCTGGGAACCGGTTCTACAGCCTAGCCTTGGTATCAGTTGCCAGGGCTGCCCTCCACTGCAGCTCCCTAAGCTTCAGAACCGAGTGTACATTTCTGCTGTTTATAACCACTGCATGCCTGGGGCTTTGCTGGGGGCGGCGTGCTGGGCCAATGAGAGCATTGAAGGCACTTCACTAGGCAGGAGGTGCAGAGGGGTGCATTTACAGTCAGAGTGAGTGACTGCCCAGAGGCAAAGGACTGAGACTCAAACCTCAATGCCTGGATGCCCCATTGATGGTTCTGACTGCTCCACCTTAAAAATGAACTTTGAATACTGACAAACCTTTAAGACTCTGTTTTGTTTTGCTTTGTTTTTCTTGGGAGGAGGCCAATAGGACTCTTTCCAAGTAGGTCTACTTAGGGCCGCTCCTCTGGTGACTCAGGAGCCTGCTTATTTGTAAAGTCAGTGCCCAGAGCACTCCCTGGGAACTTGGGACCACTGACCATCTGGTGAAAGTGCTTATGAGTCAACAGACTCTGCCTCCAGGGTCATGCCTCAGAGTAAAAGCATTTCAAACTCCCTCTTGGTATTGAAGTTAAAAAGACAAGGTGCTTTCTGTCTCAGCAGGTTTAAATCATATAATAAAGCACTTTCTGTTTCAACACAGCGCCATTAATTGTATTTGTCATATTTTACAGCACCACCATTATCCGTTTCCAATTCTTTGTATCACCCTCTACACCAGCTCAGTGCCCCTGGGGCAATGGATCTTGGTTTCCCCTGTTTAAGACACTCTGCCCTGACCTCTTCCTGTGAGCATCTTTTGGAGATTTGCTGCAGGTGATCATTGGCCATCTATACTAACTGTCCTCTAGGATTGCAGGCCATAAGGAAGTACCACAAATTGGTTGACTTGGGACCTGAGAAATTTACCTTCTCCCAGTTCTGGTGGCTGGAAGCCTAAAATCAAGGTGTGGACAAGACCATGAGCCCCATGAAGGCTCTAGAGAAGACAGGGTTCCCTGCCTCAAACTTAGCTGCTTCTGGTGACCAACAGCCCCAGGAGTTCCTTGACTTGGAGCTCCCTCACTCTAATTCCTGCCTTCCTCTTCCAGTTGCTACCTACCTGGTACATGTTTGTGGTCTTCTCTTCTTATAAGCATGCCAATTATTGAGAGTTAGTGGTCTGTTGTTCCATTATCTCATGATCTCTCTTGCTCTCTGAGACAGGAAGGCATGTTTGTTTCCCTAATCCCAGAAATCAGGCTCTGGGATTTGAAGGTCAGTGGGAAGTGTTGACTGTGCTCATGTGTGTCCAACTTCTCAGTGGTGCACAGCTAGTCAGGAAGGGCAGACCTATTAATTTGTGGGAAAGGGTACCAGGAGCCCTCCCATTGCCTTACCAGCATCCTTTGTTCAGAGCATTTGTTAATGGAGCAGGATTATCCATTCCTTCCCAGGCTGCTATTCCAGAATGCCTTTGCTAAGAATGTACATAAGTGTCTTTAAACTTCTTGCACATCCCAGTGTTTCCTTATTAACATGCCCAAGGATGAGGTACAATAATTTGCTTTTGTTTTGTGAAGGGTGTTGTGTCTCACAGAGCTGATTGTTTGAAATATAATTGCTTTGCTCATCCACATCAAAAGTGGTGTTGGAAGCATGCATGAGCGCCTGAGCTAATGACCTTTGTGTCATCCCAGGTTTTCAAATGATTTTCTGAGGTCATGCATTTGAATAGGCTGGCCAACACCTATGGGCAGGGGAGCCTTGTTGGTCACAGCAGTATAGAAGCTGATGTTTATTTTCAACTTCACCCAGGGCTTATCAGTACAGACATTTTGCTGCCCTGTAGTGGCTTGCATGTTACTAGGACACCTAGAGTCATGCCATCAGGGTTTTAAATGGCAGTAGGATCACCCATAAGGGACAGGTTTCGGTGGAGCCTTCAGACAGAAACAGGGTAGGAAAAAAGGCCTTGTGATCTGCCTCCAAGAATCAGTCAAGAAAAACATCTGGAGTTATGACAGAATGTAGCGTGATATATTTCTGATAGAACCCATAGATTGGGAAGAATTACACAACAGCTGCAGCGATACTGATGATCATGGGAATGGCACAGGACTGGGCAACGTTGCCTTCATATCAATTCTAACTCACAGCAACCCTGTGGGGCCAAGAAGAGCTCCTCTTGGAGGTTTCCGAGATTCTTCATCTTTTTTTTTTTTTGAGGGGGAGCATCACTCCCTCTGGTGGTCATGGGCGCTACCCAGTGCTGCTCCTGAGAGCCGCCACTGGACTTGAACCGCCAAGCCCGGTGGCCGCAGTCCTGCACTCAACCACTTATACCACCAGGGCTCAGCCTGGGAGATTCTTCATCTTTATGGAGAAGGTAGCCTCATCCTTCTCCTGTAGTGCATGTAGTGGCTTTGAACTGATGGCCTTGCAGTTAGCAGTCCAGTGATTAATTCGCTACCTTTAACATGAGCCAGAGCTTAATAATAACAACTCTAGTTAGTTTTCAGATCACAAGATGCTATAAGCATTCAGGAATAAAGAAGGCTGTTTCATAGGTGTGGCAAGTACCCCACCACTGCACGAGGCTGAGCAGCAGTCAGAATCTCTGGAACTTTCCCTAGAAATAGCAGTTCCTGCCTCAGGACCAACGACTGAGGGACACTTCATGTTCAAAGTGTACAAGAAGTGCCAATGAAGCTTTGTGATACTTGAACAAGAATGACCAACACATCTGACTCCTGTGGATTGCGACCCCTTTGGGGGTCAAAGGACCTTTTCACAGAAGTTGCCTGATTCTAACAGTAGTAAAATGACATTTATGAAGTAGCAATGAAAATAGTTTTATGGTGTGTGGGGAGGGTGTCACTGCAACATGAACTATATTACAGGGTGGTGGCATTAGGCAGGTTGAGAAGCACTGGTCTAGATCATCTGGCATTGTCTTCAGGCTCACTGGGCCTCCTGTGCCTAAGACTCCTGTGTTTGTTCAAATGTGCTCTGGTCATAGGCATCCCAGACATGGGAAATAGGGTAAGTCTTGTTCCTGTGCAAAGTCAAGTACCCTCTTGGAACAGCTGTGAGCCACCTGGCACATCAGGGCTTGAGGATGGGTACACCTTGAGGGCATTGTCTTGTTTTTGTGTGACATTTAGAGCCATTCTGGACTGCAGTTCCCCTCAGGCAGTATTGGACATGGACTCGGTCAGGGATCATAGTCACTATTATGTTTCCCAGTTTGGGGGACAAGGGAACCTCATGTATCCTCGATGTGCTCTCCATGCTGAAGAAGACCATTTAGAGAATACTATTCTTCTGTTTTCCCATTGAAGGAGCCCTTCCTGGGGGTGGGGCTCAGTGTTCAGTGTTGGTCTTCACACTACTAGGTTGGGGACTGAGGCTCACCAGTAAGTCCTTGGGAGAAAGATGAGGCATAAAAATATCAGCTTGTTTCCACAGGAAGGGTACCAGAGAATATACATTTTAAACACGAGGGGGAAACTTCAAGTTAGAGAAATAACTGCATAATGATAGCATTGTTCCCAGGTGGCATCGTCAGCACTCACCAGTCAGGCTGTGATACATGTGCTTCCTTACCTTGGTTTACCCCTGAGGCTGAGGCTACCCCATGCCTCACCTTTACTTCTGTGGCCCTTCACCACCGCCGACTGCCCTGAGGGCAAAAGCTTATTGTTGCTCAGTATTCTCAGAAATCCTCAAAGTAGAAACAGTGTAATGACTCTTACATTCCAAAAGAGAATACTAAAGGGGACTTCAAAATGTCCCTGGAAAATTGGAAACATTAATGGAATTTTCCCCATGACTATTCAGAAGCACCTCTTTACATAGGTGGCACTAGTGACTTGCATGGGCATGAACCTAAACATTAGCATTTCCACCCTCCCCAGGGGCACCGTGGAAGGAGAAAGACCTGAAAACCTGTTTCCCTCCGGAGAAATGGGTGCACAGCACACCTGAGGGAGCAGGGCTACTCCATAGCAGGTAGTGCTGCCTGCAATTGGAATGGGCTTCATGGCAATAGATGTGGGTTTTTGTTTATGTGTTTGCTTTATTGTTATTACCTAAACAATAAAGAGAGAGGAACATGGCTGAGCGTCTCCTATATATGGACTCCTTTCATCTATCTGGCTTGAGAAGGACAAGTACCATTACTATTCAGCTTATTTATTTCTAAAGAAGACCATAAAATATTTATTAAGTACATGGCAGGGCTGGTGACAGCAAATCCCCGGCTACAGAGAGAGGTGCTGATGTTTGAATGTACAAGATACTGATGACATGATGAGTTCCACTATTTCTGCCCATGGCGCTGCCACTTGGGGGAGACGTGAAAGTCACATATAAAAATCTGATTGACATTGCATGCAGATAACAATGGCCGAAGAGCCTCCCTCTTCCGTTCTGAAGTGCAAGAGCTGCATAATGGAGTCATCTGCTGGAAATCACCGTTCAGACAGAAGCTTATGGAAATATCCCAGTGTCTTTTCATTGCATTTTAAATAATTGCATGACAATGAATTAATAGGACTTTCAGTTCAACTTTCATGCTAGCCACATTATTGTATTTCCACTTACAATCTCAGCATCATCTGGGACTTACATGGCCATGGCAGCACCATGGCTACTTTTAGTGGGCTCCTCCTCTCCCACTGGAGGAAGGGGACCGAATGCACCACCTACTGTGTGTGTCAGGCTGCCCCTGGTGAAGTCTGGGCTGGCCTCTTCTCTCTTATCTGCATTCTCATGACAGGTTTTATCCCTTTGCAGGTCGGGAAAGAGGTTAAAGAAGACTCGGAAGTATGACATCATCACCACTCCAGCGGAGCGGGTGGAAATGGCCCCCCTGAATGAAGAAGATGATGAGGATGAGGACTCCACATTATTTGATATCAAATACAGGTAGGTGATAGATTCCAGGGTAGGAGGCTGATGAGACAGCTTGTCTTGGCAACCACCACTATATCGCACATGGTATTCTGATATCTGTATGGTATTCTGATATCTGATATCTGCATAGCCTTGAGGTCTTTGAGAGGTTCTGCACAAGACATGGTATGATCTGACCCCCTTCTCTTTTTTTTATTAAAAATCATTTTATTGGGGGCTCATATATCATTTTTCACAATACATAAATATATATACTGTGCCAAGCACCTTCGCATGTCTACTGTTGTTATCATCCTCCAAATATCCGCTTTTCCATTTGAGCCCTTGATATTGGCTTCCCATCCTTTCCCCTCTTCCCCTGCTCTCCCTTCCCCACCAACCCTTGATACTTTATAAATTATTATTGTTCTATTATATCTTACGCTGCCTGACCTCTCCCCCAGCCCACTCCTTTGATGTCTGTCCTCCAGATAGGAGGTTATGTTTGTATCCTTGCAGTTGGTTCTGTCTCTCTACCCCACCTTCTCTCCATCCATTCAGTAGCTCCAGTCTCACCACTGGCCCCAAGGGGCTCATCTCTCCAGGGTTCCTCATATCTGCAGCTCCCTTCTCTACCAGTGTACCTTCTCCAGTCCATCTGGATTTGTAAGGTAGAGTTGGGACCATGATAGTTGGGGGGAGAAGGCCTTCAGGAACTAGAGGAAAGTTGTATGCATCATCACTGCCTGGTTGCACCTTGACTGGTCTGTATCCTCCCTGTGACTCCCCTGTCAGGGGGTGATCAATTACCCACTAGTGGGCGTTAGGTCCTCACCCTGCTCTCCCCCTCATTCTTTTTTTCAGGGGAGGGCATCACTGCCCTCTGGTGGTCGTGGGAGCTACCCAGTGTTGCTCCTGAGAGCAGCTGCTGGATTTGAAACACCAAGGCCATGGGCCGCAGTCTCGCACTCAACCACTTACGCCACCAGGGCTCAGTTCTCCCCCTCCCCCCCACCATTCTTAATGATGTGATTCTTGTTCTTTGATGCTTGATACCTGCTCGCTTCGGCCCCTCTTGATCACACAGGCTGGTGTGCTTCTTCCATGTGGGCTTTGCTGCTTCTGCACTGAATGTGGACTCATTTTTCTTCAAGTCTTTGAGACTCCAGACACTTAATCATTTGGTATCTGGGCACCATCCGTTTCTTCCACTCTATTTTCCTCTGTATCCATTTGTCTTCAGCAATCATATTGGGAGTCAATTGATCCATTGATTTTGATTTTTGTTCTTTGATGCCTGATACTTGGTTATTTCAGCACTTCACGATCACACAGGCAAGTGAGCTTCTTTTATGGTGAGCTTTGTTGCTCCTGAGCTAGATGGTTGCTAGATGCCTGCTGCCTAGTCCTTTCAACATCTTGTGGCCACACTGGCTGTTGTGCTTCTTCTGTGTAGACGTGGCCACTTCTCAGGTAAATGGTCTATTATTTATCTTCAGGCTTTTAAGACCCCAGATGATATATCCTTTGATAGCTGGGCCCCATCAGTTTTCTTCATCACATTTGCTTATGCACCCCTTTTACTTCAATGATCGTATTGGGCCAGTGAGAATTGTGGAATACTAGATTCATAGAACAAAGTGTTCTTGCATTGAGGGAACACCTGAATTACCCCCTTCTCAAAATTCACTACAAAGCACCTAGAAAGCCAGCACAGAGATGCTTCTTTATGAATTTCTTCAACCAGACAACACTGAGAAGTCAGATTCACAGGAGGAAAGATGGGAGTGGGTTTCAGATAACGAGACTGACTTTAGGATTGCAGTTGTGGGTTTTGGGAGTCTTTAGGAGTGTACTCTGATTCTATAGTGTAGACACTGGGGTAAATGTAGTTTCGAGATGAGAGCTGGAAGGTCCCGAGAGGAGGGACTTTGCTTGTCTAGATCTCCAGTCAAGTCCATCACCATTGCGTGAACCTGACTCCCAGGTTTTCCTGAGTGTTACCAAGTAGGATTATGCTTAGATGTTTGCAGAACTCTTGCTAATTGTAGGAATATAGAGATTTATTCTTTTTTTTCTTCCGTGTGGATGTATACAGGAGCACTGGTGGCATCATGGGTTTATTATTGCACCGGCTAACTACAAGATCAGCAGTTTGAACTCACCAGCTTCTCTGTGGGGGAAGTATAAGACTTTCTACTCCTGTAGAGATTTACACTCTACCCAGTGGTTCTGCCCTGTAGACTTGATGGCAGTGAGCTTTTTAAAGCCCACAGGGGCAGTTCTACTCTGCCCTATAGGGTCACTGTGAGCCACGATTGACTCTGGGGGGTGTATGGATATATTGAATATGTTTTCTTTTTTGGGGGGGACATCACTGCCCTCTGGTGGTCATGGGAGCTACCTAGCACTGTGCCTGAGAGCCATTGCTGGATTTGAACCGCCTAGCCTGTGGGCCGCAGTCCTGCATTCAACCACTTACACCACCGGGGCTCAGCCCCAATATATATTCTTAAGCTCACATTTATATCAATTATACGTAACCTTAGACAACAAGAGCTTTTATTTCTCCCCAGTTCTTAATCCTTGGATTTTCTGAGTCTGTGTATAGTCTCAGCCATTGCATCATTGGTAAAGGGAAGTGGTGACAACAGTCAACCTATCACACTCTTGATCTTCAAGGGTGTGTGTTCAACAACATGTGACAACTGGGAGTTAGATTTGCTTTAAGGAAGTCTCCTTTCATTCCTTGTGCACACAGGGCTTCATTTTGCTTTTACAATCATGTCATTGTTAGTTGCCATTGCCTCACTCATGGTAACCTTACTCGTAACTAAAGGAAATGCAGCCTGGACCTGTGAAGTCATAATCTCCTCGTCTTTGCTTTGAAGAGCGATTTGTTCATTCTTTGGGCAGTCCTTGATATGGTAATGAATGGATGTCCTATTTAAATAAGTGCTTTTCTAGCCCTGTTGAAAAGTACATTTTAAAATCTTTTAAGGTGGTAACTTTATAATTGTTGATTTCTCAACATTAAAACTAACTACTGGGAAATTGTTGATTTCTCAACATTAAAACTAACTACTGGGATAGACAGTGTGGTCCTGTTACTCCTTAAATCCAACATTGCATTCAGTTTGCTAATTTTTTTAAAGGTCTTTGCTGCCTCCTTTCATGATGAAAATTAGCTCATCATTTTCCTGTTTTATAATATTTGGTCAGCTGGCTGCTCACCCTGTGATAATCATTTTATTAGTTTCATAAAATGAATTGGGGTGTGTTCCTTATTTTCCTTTTCTCTGGAATAGTTTGCATTAGATTGGGATTATGTCTTCCTTAAATGTTTCTTGGAAGTTTCTAGAACTGGCCCTAATGTGAAAATATTTTAAAACTATTGGTGTTCACTTCTTTTAGTAGTGGTAGGACTATTTCTAAAAACTCACACTCCATTGAGTTGATTCTGCTTCATCATGTCCCTGTAAAACAGAGGAGGACTGCCCCTCTGGGTTTCTAACTATAGCTGTACGGGAGCAGAAAGCCTCATCTTGCTCTTGAACTGGCTTCAAACTGCCGACCTTGTCTTTAGCAGCCTGACTTCTTGGGTTAGTTTTGATGGACTGTTGATTTTCTAGAGTTTTGTCCATTCCATCCATGTTCTTAAATGTATTGACCTAAAGCTATTCTTAATGTTCTCTTATTATCTCTTAATCTTTGCAATGTGTATAGTCACAGTTCTCTTGCCATTCTCTTTTTTACCCCAGTGATCATTATTTTAATTTTAGTAATAAAAGTTTGTTCCCACCTTTTACATGATTCCCACTTTTTACATGATTCTGCCTTAAATTTAGCAGTTAGGGTAGAAGAAGCACAGTTTGTGTTTATAGTCTATAGACTGAGGTGCTGAATCTTAACGCCTCCACAAATATTGTGCTTTATTGTTTTCATTGTCTAAGATCTTCTATTTGAAGAGCATCTTAGACATAGCTGGTTCACAGCTATCCTGTTTCTTCATTGATTTCGTTTGCTAAACAACCAACCACCACAGATGGATTAAGATGGTGGCTTTTGCTCTCAGGGGATTCTATCAAATGGACCCGCCTTTCTCATGCAACACTTGTAAGCAATACCCCATCACATCCATCAGGGCATCCCTCTCATGGCAGGCCACAGAGTCCTGCTTTGTCTGCTAGAGCTTTATTCTGCTGAGTGTGGCATTCCTGAAATCTCATGGATTTTGCTTACTGACATTTCAGAACTATTTCTGTAAACAATGTTCCAAACAGAAAGCCTCTTCAGGTTTTACTTCTCATGTTATGACACCTGTAGCACAGGAAAAGCAACTGTAGATTCCCAGAACTTCTGGAACTGATTTGTCTGATTTGTGCAGCCATTTTCTTTGAGGATAGCAATCAGTCACCTGCGATGGATGCACGAATTTCTTTTCTGTTCTGAAGTCGTGGTCTCTAATGTTTTCCTGAGTGTCCCCAGTGAGACCTGTGTCATCACTAGGCCCAGGCTCTTCTCTGTGACACCTCTGTGAGACAGGGTGGGGGAGGGAGGCTGTGCTGCCAGCTGAGTGGCAGGGTGGCAGGCGTGCACATAGCAGACTCTCTGTGAGAGAAATCTCCTCACCCCCAAAATGCCTCTCCTTCAATTCTTTTTACCACTATTTTCAATTTAATTGCGTTCTGTGTCTTCTCTTAATCTTCCTCTTATCCCCCACCCCCCAGCTTTTATGTTGATGCTAGTAACTCGTTCATGTCAACCTTCTCTTTTGCAGTAAGCTTTCTCTGATGCCGACCCTTCCAACTGTCCCACAGGCTCTCCTTATCATATTTAGGTGCTCCTTCTTTGTTTTGAAGAACTGAGTTTCAAGGATCAGTTTGTAGCTAGGAGGCATGGTAGTTAAACATTTGGCTGCCAACTGACAGGTCTGCAGTCCAAACTTACCAGCCACCCCTCGGAGAGGGAGCAGTCTGCTTCTGTACAGAGTTACAGCCCAGAAAGCCATACCAGGCAGCATTGTCCTTTGGATTTGACCCAACAGCAATGGGTTTGATCTTTGTAGATGTTGGTGCTGTAGATGGTTGAAGTGAAGTTGGGGTGCGTAAATGTGAAGGGGTGAATCATGAAGTCTAGGACCCCTCCAGCTCTTAGGTACAGAGGGAACATTTAAACACACCGATGAACAGTTTCTTATTATAGCTGTCATGTATGTTATAGGGAAATACAGATAATAAGAAGTGAAAACAAAGTTGTGCCTAGTTACATTATGTACTGTAACCACTGGATTGTGTGAGTACATATATCTGTGGAATTTAATTTTCTAAATTATTTTTGTTGAAAGAGGGATTATATACTTTGTTCTTTTTTTCTAAGGGGGCAATGAGTTTATTTTAATGATGGTAGAACAATTTGGAGAGGGCTATCAATAAAGGTTGTACAACAAGAGTACGATCAATGACACTGAATTATACATGTTGAACTGGAAAAAACATGCTTGGGCTCTCCAAGCAATGTCTCATCAGATTCATCTCCATCTGGAAATTTTGAGCACCTGTCATTTCTTAGGGCATGAATCCCAAAGTTTGCCACACTATTCTATCACAGCATCAGACCATACATAAAGTCTAATATTAGACACGTTGCATAAGTCACCTCATTCTCTGTCCTTTGACCATC
Source organism: Nesogale talazaci (assembly GCA_004026705.1). Classification (NCBI taxonomy): domain Eukaryota; kingdom Metazoa; phylum Chordata; class Mammalia; order Afrosoricida; family Tenrecidae; genus Nesogale; species Nesogale talazaci. The sequence continues at coordinate 30,473 of PVJH01022743.1, forward strand.
GTACCTTTGCAAATTATATTCTCCTATCCAAAAGCTTTTATGCATTTCTGCTTTCCTTTGTTCTTTTTTTGGGTGGTGATTGTTAATGACAAAAGTAATTTTCTTTATTTTTGATTAGAATGGATATTAATGACTTTGGATATTTAGGAATGATTTAGAAAAATTAAATGACTGACACTGTTATTTTAAAATAATAAGTTTAGATTACGAGCTAGGTGGGACTTTACATATCAGATCATCATTTTTATTCAGCCTCTATGCTGTTATGTAGCTTTATCCCCCTACCCTCCCCGTTCCATGCAGCATATCAAGAGTCAGGTCAGTGATTAGGAAAGGACAAGAATGTGAAGCTAATTTTATGTTCAGATGAGTGTTTTTAGGACCTCCCTCTCTGCACAGTGATCTTATGTTCTCAGTTAGTCATTTTTCCTACTTATATGTCACTTATCTCCATTTTTTGGGTGGTCTTCAGGAAATGGCTCTCATTGGAATTGGATGTAACTGAGCCGTGACCAGCGGTTGCTTTCTGTTTGGAAAGAAAGAGGAAAACCATGCTTTTGGACCTGCCTCTTAATATCACACCTGCAATCCTCTGATTGCATCTTGTGCTTTCACGCCTGAACATACCAGCCAGACTATTTTTTCCAGATGTTTCCAGCCAGGTAGAGCAGCATTTAGAGGAAGGAGAGGTCAGGCAGGGTGATAGTCCTGTTGGCAGCCTTCTTTTGATGATCATAGCCATGTGGGATGTTTTCATATCCATGAGATAAGCCCTTTAGTGTTTAGGATCACATGTGAATTAAAAGGACAGCAAAAATTAAAATAACATCTGTAGAAATAGGTTTCTGACTCTGCACTTAAAAAAGATAATGAGAAGGGAGCAATGATGGCTCAAAAGAGAACAGAGAACCTGGACTTTCAAACTGGTTCTGTATTTCAAAAGGCACTTAAATTTCTGTTGTGTTTGTTTTGAACTTTGCTGGCCTGGCGTGCAGTTTCTGATGGGTGTTGTGGACCTCATTGTATCCCCAGTTTATGACAGGAGATTTTGTTGCAGCCTGTAGGCACTCCCTGAGACTAGGCAGCTGTGGGCACTTTCATTTATCTGGCGGGTGGCTCTGGCATCTGTGACAAGTGCAGCCCAAAGCGACGCTCCTGAGAAAACAGGCGCTCTTGCCAGCCTTGCCTTCTCCACCCAGAGCGATGACTCTGGGCCTGGATTCTTAGATTTGGGAGTGATGTGGCCATGTAAGGATGTGAGTGTGCAATTTAGAAAGGCCTGCCCCCACCCTCAAGTGGGTAGAGATTCCTGTAGGAATACCATTAGAACACATGAGATTTCTGCTGTCAAGCTGGAGGGGCCTGCTCTCTTGTCTTTGGAACAGGAGCCTTCAGTGACTTTTGGCAGCCATAAACCCTTGGAAGGTAGGCTGGAATTAAGAGAAAACAGACTCCCCTCACTTACCCTGACTCAGGCTGGGGTCAGAATTCTCCTTGCAGACCCTGTGGCAGTTGCTAACAGCACTGAGGCTTCGGTGGTAGAATTCTTGCCTTCCTTGTGGGAAATCCCATTTCAGATCCCAGTGAATGCATCTCACATGTGGCCACCATTGGTTTCAACAGTGCTTCACTACTGAACTTGACCAGAATAAAGTCCTGACCTTGTACTTCTGAAAATTGGCCAGAGAAACCCCCATAGGACAAAACTGTCCATCCACCACAAACAGCTACAGGCATCATGTAGGGCCGGGCAGTGTTTTGTTCTGCTCTGCATTGGGTCATCCTGAATTGGACCAGCAGCTACCGAGAGTAGCAACAAATGAAGGATAGTGACTTCTTGGGACAGGTGCTTTTTTGAAGGACTGATGAAGTGGTCTGGCTAGGAGGCCCCTTTCTCTCACCCCATGTTTCATGAGACTTCTGCCTAGTTGACTTGTTAGTCGCATCAACATTTGGCCTGTTTCAGGGGTAGGTACACATTAGGCACATGCTCTTCTGAGGGCTGGCAGGAATTCGAGAAGAGCTGGTAGCCAGCAGGCACCCATGATGCCAGGATATGCAGGCTGCACACAGAGCCACATCAGGCATCTTCTTCCATTAGTGATTGAAGCTTCTGCATTTACAGGGGCTTCTCACATCCAATTGTTGGTTCTTTGAAAAGTGAGCGCTGTCAGCAATATTGTGCAGTCTCACAGTCTAAGCGGTTGTGGTTGTTGAGTACTGTTGAGTTGCTTTTGGGCTGTTAGCATATAAGACCGCTGGTGACCAAATAGAACCACTTCATAGGCTTTATAAGCCAGAATCATCAAGAAGCAGCCTGCCAGGCCTTTGCTGCTGTGTAGCAGCTGGGTGAATCCAAACTGCCAACTTTTCCGTCAGTATCCAAGTGCCTTACTGCTGTGCCGCCAGGAATCTGTCTGTAAAGATTACAGCCAAGAAGACCTGATGGAGCAGCTTCACTTGGGTTTTCCATGAATTGGGACTCCCTCAATGGTTCTGGTTCTGGTTTCTAACAAAAACTTTGTGTGTGTCATGCCCCCCCACCCCCCAGTAGAGTGCCAGGAAGGAGAGAGACAAGGAGAACTGAGCCCCGAGTACAAGAGAAGGGCTAAAGAAGGTTGGTGCTGGGCGAGGGGCGAGGGAAGGAAGAGTTCATTTCCAGAGTGGAGCTGAGCATGTGCACAGCCTGCTCAAAGGGCCTCAGGTCAGGGTGTGGAGTTTTCAAGGACTGAAAAGATAGCTTTTGTGATCAGAAGTGGAGTGGACCCCAGAGCAAGATGGTGGGGTGATGGCACAGAGACTGATGACCAGGGCACAGGATAGGCACGGGCTTCATCAGAGGGCACTGACTCTTATGGTTTCTCTTCTTTCAGGTGAGACCTACAGTCCTAAGCTGCCCTATGGGAAGCTTACCAGCTGTGAGAAGGATCTGGAAGCTGTCTCATCCATCCGAGGGGTCCAGGCCAAAATGAACTTTATTAATAAAATTCTGGCACCAAAGCGTGCACCAATCTTGAGTATCCTGTTTCAGGCACTCACACCAGAGTCCCTGCAGCTACCCTGGAACATCCGTTTAAAGTGTCACTCTCCTCTTTCTTCTGCTTTGAAGAGGTTGTTTGCCTTGCTAAGGGGTGGAGGGTAAAAATTAATTTTCTAAAATGAGCAACTGTTTACAAAAATAAAACAGATTGTAAGGCCAAAGCATATAGCACCCCAACAATAACCTATGGGAGATTTCGCTACACATAGAGAATTTCTGACAACCTGTGCTCCTGGACCCAGTGTCTAGACACTTAACCCTATAGTAGACTCTTGGCTTGCTCAAGCTCTTGCCTCATTTTCAGCATGGTTGTGTAAAATTTCAATGTGTGCAGAGGTGGTCAGCTCCCAATAGAAGTATACACATGTCTGCAGCCCATTTTCTTTCTTTCTTTTAAGGGTTTAGCAGGATTAAGCCAGATATAATTTCAAAATACAAGTCGCCACTATATGGCAGATTGACAGATGGGCATGTCACAGTTGTATCTGTTCACCATATCCATGCAATCTGTGTACTAGACAAATAATCTGAGGATAATTACGAGGGTTGGAGGAAAGTTTATTAACCTTCAATAAGCCTCCAATATGTAGATGAAACCACCTTGTTTGCTGAAAGTGAAGAGGACTTGAAGTATTTACTTACTGACACAGCTCCAAGACTACAGTGCAGCCTTCAATACAGATTATTCCTCAACATAAAGAAAATCAGAATCTTTCCAACTGCACCAATAAGCCACATTACAAGAAACAGAGAACAGGTCCACATTGTCAAAGTCTTCCTTTAACTTAGATCAGCAATCAGCGCCCTGGAAGTAGCAGTGAGGAAGTGGAATGACATGTTACCTTAGGCAAATCTGCTGCAAAAGGCCTCTCTATGTGTTAAAATGAAAAGATGGCCTTCGAGCATTAAGGTGTGCCTGTCCAAGTTGTGGTATTTTAATTGCCTCATTATGCAAGGGAAAACTGGAAAACAAACAAAAGAGATTGAAGAAAAATTGATGCCTTTGAATTATACTCTTGATGAAAATACTACATGTATCACTGGACTGCTAAAGAATGGACAGGTAGATCTGTGTTGGTAGAAGTGCAGCCAGAACACTCGTGAGAGGCATGATGGCAAGATTTCAGCTCAAATCATTCAGCTGCATTAGGGGAGACCCTGGAGGAGAACACTATTCACAGTGAAGTCCAGAGTGAGTGGACAAAGAGGAAGGCTCTCTCGAGAGATTGACAATGTGGCTGCAAAGTGGGCTGAAACCTAGGAGTGATTGTGAGGATGGAACAGGACTAGGCAGTGTTTCATTCTGTTGGCTGTCAGAGTTGACTCAATGATAGCTACACACTAACCACAGCAACAGATCACAAAGAATTTTGAGTATCGGAATACCGTGTATGTACATGTTTATAGGTATATGTGTGCATATGTGTGCATGTAGGGATGTGCATGTATATCTGTATATATTAAAAATGCAGTAACTTCTTTGAAGGGCACGGGAAGTAAGAGTAATAGTAATATCTTCTGCTTTTTAACCTCCTCTTCAGATCCTGTTCCCCTCTTTCGGAGAAATGCAACTTTAAACAACTGTGGTGATCATTTAAATGGATGGGGACTTGATTGGCTAAAAAATGTAAGCACACCACCAGGGGCTTGATTTGAAATTGGTCAAGGGCAGGCCAGACTAGATGTCTACTTGCCCCTGGCAGTGGCTTGCCACTGTAGGAAGATCGTTCTGTAGGTGTGGTTTGAGGTTCAGGTGATGGCTTCCCAAGAAGGTAGGAAAGTGCAGGCTTGCCTATGACATTACCCTGAGATCTGCTGGCACTGAACTAGATTCTCTGGTGAATGCAGGTCCTGGTTAGCTGTCATCATAGGGCTGAGGTTATTTTCTGTCACTAACCCACATCTTATCAAAGTCTGTTTGTTAGTTGTGCTTCTTGTCTTCCCTCCCCCTCCCCCCGATTCTGTTCTTTCTGTATAGGTATTTTTGTTTTTATTTGGCTCCTGTGCTTTAATTTCTGGAGTACCCCTCCTGGGCTTGTGTTGTGGTATATTTTTGTTCTATCTTTTGGTTTTGTGTGAGACTCCAACATTTCCCAATTAGCTCTTATTTTGACTTTTTATTTCCAGAAGGAGAGAGTCCACAGGGAGGGGTTATCAGTATTGGAGCTTTCCTGGTTCCCAAGGTCTCCACTGTGTATTTCTAGCCTTATAACAAGGCACACTGGCCTCTGCAGAAAAGGGTAGAGTTCCTTAGCAAGAGCCCTTCTGTGAATAGCTTTTCATGGGAGAGGGAGCAAACATATAGCACCTGCTGCTCCACGCTGCCTTGATTTCACTTCCCTTGTTTGTTTTTCTTCTCTCTCCCTATGCGTGTCAGAGGGGCAGGGCTGAAAGCAATGGCTGGGGCTCTTTTCTCCCTCTCCTCCACAGTGCACTTGCTGGCCTGGTGGCCGAGAGGACCCTTAGCAACTCAACTCACTGAGCATCCTCTATACCCTCCAGGGAGAACACTGGTAGATTGCATGAGTGTTGTCAGCAACTGCAGTGGATTCATCTGTGGACAGCTGAATTCTCCCACCTTATGTACATG
>PVJH01022744.1:0-36092 GCA_004026705.1 Nesogale talazaci
CGGCGCTAACTGTGCAACTCCGCTGTTCCGGAATCGCCCTCCAGGTGGCAGCTGCGCTACACCGTAGAGGCTCCAATCCGCTCTTCCCTGACTTCAAGTGTTAATGCAATTGACCAATCAGTGCTAAGATGATGGGAGGTAATTGGGTAATTGTATTTTACTGATCACAAGCAGAGAGACAGGAAGGGAAAGGGGAAAGGCAGAGGGGCCCGGGGAAGGGGACTGCAGTCGGAGAGGCGCTTTGGGGCGCTAGGATCCTGCACGTCGGAACGGGGCTCCGGCCGACAAGGGCTAGACTCGCAGGAGCTGGCCGCCGGCACCCGGAGCGCGCTTCTCCTTCGGGGGACAAGAGAGAGGCGCGGGAAGGGCCAGAGGAGAGTTGCACCCCAAGTGGATGGAAGGGGACCCGGCTTTCTGCCGCCGCGCGGGGAGCCGCGAGCCCGGGCGATGGCGCTAAGGACGGTGCGGAGCAGCTGCGCTCCCGGGAACTCGTCTGGTCGCCAAGGACTGGGCGCCGGTGCCCGGCAGGGCCGCCCGAAGAGGAACCAACTTGTGGCTCCCCGACGTCCCCGACGCAGCTGGAAATGAGATCAAAGCTGCAGTTTCCTTCCAGGAGGGCCAGAGGAGCCAGCGACTAGGGACCCCCCTCCTTTATTTTTCTCTCCTTCCCTCCCCCCCCCTTTTTTTTCTTCTTTCAATATTCGCCTCATTATAATTCCCATTTGCCTCGCGCCCCGCCAGGCCCCTCACGCCCCCTGCCCGTTTTAAAATAAAAGCCCAGTCTGAAGTTCTCGCGCCGCTGTCGCCCCCGGATCCGCTGCCCGCAAATGGAGGAAAAGGGGAGCCGGGGGCTGGCAGGGGCCACCGGCAAGGGACCGCGTCACGCGTCTCCCCCGTGATCCCGGGCGCGATCGCCGAGTTCTGCAACACCTGGAGGCTCTGGAGCGGGAGCCCGGGGTGGGGGCGGGGCCCGAGGACGAGCGAGCCAGCCCGAGCCTAAAAACAAGAAGGAAAAGAAAAAGTGGCGGCGGGGAGGGAGGCATGGGTTTCTTCTTGACAGCTGCCAGAGCCTTGAAATGTTCCTCCACTACCTCCGCCCCCGCCCCCCGCACTCCGTTTAACGGCAGATTATGAAATTGCCCAGGCGCTGGAGGGAAGGCGACAGGCTCTAGCCGCGAGTTTGGAAGGGACAGAGAGGGGAAGGTGGCCGGCCGGTGGCTGAAATCAAAAATCCAATTGCGCACTGGGTTGTGATTAGAAATCTAATCAGATCGCGGGAGAAGGGGCCGGCCGGAAGAGTGGCGAGTGGGGGTGGGGGGGAGGGGGACTTGACCCCCCAAATTCTTCGAAGCGGGGGGCAGGGGGGGTTGGGGAGAGGACTCGACCATGTAAAAGGAGACTTCTCTGGTGGCAGTGGAGGTTGGGTGCCTTGGAAAAATGAAGGATGCGGGACGCAGCTTGCTCGCGGGATCGGGATCGAACGCAGCGGCTCCGCTGATTGTGCCAGAGAGGATGAAGAAGGAAGCTTTCGCTTGTGAGACTCGGATCTTATCCCAAACGTGTAGATGTGCACCCAGGAAGCGTTGAAAAATAAAAATAATAATAATAATAATAATTAATAAGCCAGTGTCAGACCCGCGGGGGCTGGCGTGCTCTGGCAGAAATAAATAATAATAAAACAGCTGGCCCCCTCCCCCCCAAAAGGATGATTGGAAATGGAGAACAGAGGATCCGGAAGGCAAAAGTGTGTGCGTTTTTCTCCATAAAGGAGAAAGTGAGCCAAGGAGATTTCCTTCTCGTTCTTTTTAAATGAAAAGTTTGGGGCTCTTGTTTTTTTTTGTTTGTTTGTTTTTTTGTTTTTTTTAGAAAAGTAAAGACTTGCTACGCTGGTGTTTCCTCTTCTTTTTGAATTTCCCACAAGACGAGAGGAAATTGATAATACATCTGCAAAGAATTTTCGGAGAAGAAAAGTTGACCGCGGCAGAAAGAGGCATTGATTGGGGGAGAGAAAGCAGCAGGGCACGTCTGGATTTTTGCCTATGTTGACTAAAATTGACGGATAATTGCAGTTGGATTTTTCTTCATCAGCTTCTTCTTTTTCCCCCCCTTTCTTCTTGTTCTTTCTTTTTTAAAATTATTATCCTTTTTGGTGTCAAGATCGTGCATTTTTCTCTTGTCTTAACCACCTGGATTTCCATCTGGATGTTGCTGTGATCAGTCTGAAAATAGAGTGAGTGATCGTTATTTTTTATTTATTTATGGGTGCTGAAAATGTTCGATAATTTGGCGTTTTTAGTCTCTTGACTCTCTCCCCTCCTTTCATGTGTTTTTGGAAGACCTGGTAGTGGGGGGAAGGGGAAGAAGGGGTGTTGGGGGAGAGGGGGGGCACGAGGCATGTATTTGCTCCATCAGCCGGGGCTCTCCTGTAAGCCAGTTTGCTATGATGATGCAGGTTGCCTGCATCCTAGGCAAATGCCTTTGCAAATGTTCACGGGGGAAAAAAAGAGGGAAAAATAATTCTTCCCGAGAAAGCCAAGCTGCAGTGTGGGGTGCCACGCGGTGTGATTGACACTCGGAATGCTTTAAGTTCCCTGGCCCCCCCACCTCCCCAATTGGAGGCACAATTGGTTAGCCATTGGAAATCCAAAGATCGAGGGGGCCCAATTTAAGTTTCATTATTCAACCTGGCATGGCAGATCAACAGAATAAGAACGCAAAAATTATATACATATACACTCAAGCCAAGCAGAGGAAGGATGGCTTCTGGCTCTTGGGGGGGGGGGGGAGGCGTGGGGAGGACGGAGGCTGGAGAGAGGTAGGTGGCTGCCGCTTGCACAATCTTTCTTGCAAAGGCAGACTGATGTGGACTTCAGATTACCTGGGTTTTTCACGGTTGCTAAGCAGGGGAGAAGGGCAGGGGCCACTTCTCACCAGCTCCAATCCTCTCTAGAACCACTTCTTTGGAGAACAGAGAGCCTGTGCATAGATGGGAGAAGGGAATGTAGTTTGGTTTTATCGGAATCCTTCCTAGCATCATGAGGACATGGCTGCTGAGAAAAAGACAGACCTTCATAAGGTCCTGTTGGTAAGTTAGAACAAGAAGCTAAAGACAAAGGTTTGTAGGTAGAGCACCAGCAATTCTCTTATGGCAGGATTCTTGGAGGGAAAGGGGCCCACATGGGAAAGAGATGTTTAAGGAGCTCTGTGCCCCTCCCTCCCTCTTAGCTAGTCAAGTGCTGAGCTGCCCCCACCCACTCCAAATTCTTTTCTTCACCTCTATCCCTCTCTGTGGCCTTCTCTCTGAATCATAGACTCCTATGACTTCCAAGCCAGAAGACTCTTCTGAGATCTCATGTCAATAAAAGAGGAAACTGAGGACTAGAGGGCTCTTAACTCTTTGGTTAATGACCAAACAGAAAGAGGAGGTTGACTCCCACAGGCCTCCGAATAACCGGCAAAAAAAAAAGTCACTTCTGGACCCAAACTGGTCAGAACCTAGCATACATGGCATACCTATTTCTGTGACCTCAGTCATTTCTATCTGGAAGGATCAGAAGGAGGGACCCAGGTCCCAGGAGCTTTGAAGAAACTCTTTCATGCTGGACTTCATGAAGGTCCCAGCTCAAACATTCATTTTCTTTTGAAGTTGTACTGTTTATCCTACTGGGTTCTTCTCTTCCCTTTTTATTATGGTATTTTAATTTTTAAGAGGGGAGTTTAGACAACCTTGACTTTGCCTCTACTTCCTGAAACACCACATACATAAAGATGTCATCCCACACCTCCTTTCCTGGATTCCTCCCTACTTTGGGCACATTTCATTCCCTGAGTAAGGGGTCCCTGGAGAGCCCTTTAGGAACCCTGGAGTTGGAGTTATACTGGGGAGGTGATAATAGAAACCAGAATCACCCAGCTAAAAGCCTCTGAGTCTGGTCTTCACTCTTATCCTTTTCATTACTCCTTAACTAAACCAGCCTAGAGCTGAACATTTCTCTAATTGATTTTTTGGGGGCATATGTTTCCTATTGGGACACAGACCAGGCAATAAATTTAGTAACCTTTGAAAAGAATCCACCCTTTAGGAGAGTCTCCCCCACCCACTAAGACACCCAGACCAGTGGCTCACTTTTGCATATGTGGTCCTGATTATCTGCAGCTATTGTTCATTTTGTTTTGCTTGGCACCAGTGAGGCAACCACATGTAGGAAGAGGTTGTTTCAAATTTTATTAAGCTACTCTCCAACTGTGACTGACCACAAATGCCCCCTCAAAGGGGGGAAATGTGCACTTTGAAGCTTTTTATTGCCTAGTTTAGTTCTGAGCTGCACGTGGGAAACCCAGTTTTGGATTCACCATGGCTCTGCCAATCAGGAAAGAGAGAGGTTTCTTTCCTTCCATCCTTCCTTCCTTCCTCCATACCTTCCTTCCACCCTCCCTTCCACACTCCCTTCCTCGCTTCCATTCTCCATTCCTCCCTACCTTCCATCCTCTCTTCCTCCCTTGCTTCCTGACACCCAGATTTCTTCATAGCAAAAATAAGTAGACTTCAACGTACAATCCTCACGGACTTCATAGGATCACCTGTCCCTTGCCCTTACACATGTGGGAGACAAGAGAGAGAGAGAGAAAGAGAGACACAAAGAGACAGAGACAGAGAGAGAATCAAACATTGTGGGCTGGCATGTATACACTCACCCCATCTCTACTCAATTGAATCATGTTCAGATCTGGGGATGATGGGGCCTCCAAGGATGTCATCCTTGGTTCATCATGCTGAATGATATCACCAACATTCTGGCTAGAGACTTGTGGCTCAGCTTGATGTTCAGTTCCTTTGATTTGACAGGCAGAGTTGACTCAGCTTTGAGGGATTTGGCATAGGTTGAAGAAAGATTTTAACCCTCACTAGGTAGGCCTGAAAATTTGCCCCCTCCGTTCAATGCAAGGCTGAAGTTGGTGAATAATTTGAAAGCAGTTGTCTAATCACTAGGCAGCTGAATAATAGAAAGGCAAGCATTTGTGGGGTTGTGGTATATTCTAGACTTCTGCAAGGACCACAGGCATAGAAATCTATTTGTGTTTCAAGTTTTGAAGTTATTTTTTCCAGTCACTTGCTCCTCTGATTAAATAGCTGTGACCCTTTGGGTGATGATACCTTTTGTTTCTGGGCCTCTCTTTTTATTTCTTCCTTCCTTTTAAAAAAATCTGTGTCGTAGGAAACAGAATATCTACTTTGTTGGACTTTTTGTGAATTAAAAATAGTACCAGGCAAAACCCCAGGCATAATAGACCCTGAATCGCTAGCTGTTGGTTCTGGTTACTTCTGGATTAATGAAAGCAAACTTCCTGAGAAGGATTAGAGGAGGGTCAAGAACTTCAACAGGTCTCGTGGATTCTCTTGAGAATCTGAGATTATATGAACACTAGGGTAGTAGCTGCCAGACCCTTCTTCCATCATCTTGTGAGAGCAGATTAGCCACAAGAAATTAGACATGCAATGCTGCTTCCAGTCTAAAAGTGTAAAGCATAATTATTTTCCCCTAAAAGGATAGGAAACCTCTCTCAGCAAAAAAAATATTTAAATGAGATTATACTTGGGTGGGCATAACACTGTGACTGTGTCTTATGTCTGCTTTTGATCTAAGAGTACCTTAAATAGTGCTTGGGTTTTACATGCACAATACATAGTCTGGACTCAGAATGCACAAAGTAAAAGTAAATTTCCAGACAATAATGTAATTCATATTAGGTGGCGTCAACTTCCACTACTAACAATACAACTCTAAAGTTCACACCGTAGGTTCCCATACCTGCCACTCAGAATGATGGACTTATGTGAAGCCCGAACTGAGTGTCTGAGACCAAGAAGATTGAATGCAGATGCGCATGCCTTATTGTTTACCTCCGCGAACCTTGTAACATTGAAGTGCTAGTGGTTTTCTGAGATTGCCAACGTGGTCATTGTTTGTCATTTTATTCTCTGCAGCACTTGCCCCATGTCTTGTTAGTTTCGTCAGCATGCTTCCGGTTACCTGTTCTCCATTTAAGGAGAAAGTAGGCCTATGAGTAAATTGTCATTATGCTTGATAGCCTATCACTGCTTCATCCTCCTGGTACTCTGACAGGCTGGGCTGTTGCTCTTTGGACTTTATACAATTCCTTTCCTGGTATAGAAACGATTTGAAATCTGCTTTCATTTTGGAAAAGTCTCCTGCAATTGACCATGTACACGGATTTTTAAGGAAGGGAAGCCGTGTGACTGGAAGTTCTCACGATGGTACACATTTGCTTTGTGTAGGTTGCTTAGAGGTGGCCAAGAAATGAGGTTAAACTTGCCCTGCAAGGAATTGATGTTCTAAGTGAATCCAATTGCTAAGTTTTCCATACGGTCACCATGTTACGTGGATTGTTTAACCCTTCCAAGCCTGTTTCTAAGCCTGTCCGTAGCAGCACTAACAGCCACGAGGCGCCAGCTGCCATGAAAGCAAAACCATGCTGCAGGTGTTATGCACGGCCGGCATTCAGTAAAGGATGCTCCTCTGACCTCACGTCCCCAGTGCACTTTGCAAACAAAACAGTTTCCCTGTTTGTAGGAAACTGTTCATCTACACTTACGTTGAAACTCCTAAAGAAGGCAGAGAGATAAAGTTGCAGTGACAGACTCATAGATGTGGTCTCTGCACTTTGGATAAGGTTTTACACTTTGCAAAGTTTGCCACAGAGAACGCCATCTCCTTAGTAAAGACTGAAATACATGTGACTAGAAGTGGGAAATACACTTGGTGACCATGTGCACTTTGGGGATAATGCAAAGTATTTTGTAATATACATGTAGAAAGTATGTAGGCTCGGCATAGGATGTAGGTAGGCTAGGTATTTCTTAAAGCAAGGTTGGTGGTTGAAACCCACTATCTCCTGGTAGAGATTGATCATCTGAGACCCCAGGGTCCCTGTGAGTGGGAAGTGACTGGGCAGTAGGGGACTGATTCGCTGGTTGGGATGACGAAAGGCAAAATTATGATTTCTTAAAATATGTAGATGGTGTCTCATAAGATAGTCTAAATGAGGTGAGAATCTATTCCATTTTCCTTTGTTTTAAAGGCTTTCTCCAGAGACAGGTGAAGTTGGCAGTTGGGCACAGCGCAATGCCTGAGGCCGTGGGCTTATAATGCTGTAGGAGGAGCAGGACTTTATTTTGTTCTCAGCATCTCAGAAGACTGCCTGATAGAGTATGCATGCAATACATATTCATGGAATGACTAACTGAACTCTCTTTAAGAGACACCCCCAGCAGAGAACTCAAATGAACACGAGCCTTCAAATGGGCAAACATATAGACATGGAAAAGTCTGGCTTTCTAGAATTTCTAACAGCCAGATGAAAATGAAAATGATATTTACATGTACTGCTTGATATACGTGTGTGCACGTGCATTTATAAAACTATATTTACAAAATTTAAAAATACATTTAAAAGTGCCATATATACATACAACACATCTATGCATACATATACATGTATATACATAAAGGACCACTGAGTGGCTTTCTTATGTTGGAAATAGCAGCAATATTAAAGGTAGATGATGTAGTATGTCATTTTAGATTTTCCCTATTGTTGCTGTTGTCATTAATGCATAGCGTTGCATTTTGTGCAAATCACTTAAACTCTCTCAGTGTCATAAATTCCTCTGCTTAAGGTTCTTTCAAGCACAGAGTTTAGGAGTCTCAATATATCATTGTCTACCTAGTAATTCAGGAATAGAACTATATATAAGATTTCAAACTATATATCCTTTCATTGCAAGAAATGAACACAATGTGAAGAGGAACACTAGAGAATTTCAGCAGAAAGCAAGCATGTTAAAGTGGCAAGTATAAAATGGTGAGGCATAAGCAGGAAAGAAGATTCTGATAGGTTCAAAGGAGGAACAGCATGAGTCTGAGAGGAGATGAGCGAGCTTTGGCATCTTACTGGCTTTACTTACTACTCTTGCAGCAGTCCCTGTTCCCATTGCACCTTGAAAAGCTCCAAAGTCTTAAACTACAAAAGGTGACTTTTTTTGGTCAGTTATTATGGAGACAGTAAGATATCTAATTCCACATGATTGGTAATCAATAAATGCTACCTAGTTTCTATATTGAAATCTGCTTATTTCCTAGGGACATGAAAACAGTTTTATTTTGCATTTCAAAGTAGTGATTTTTTACCAACTTTGCCAGAATAGTGTTTTCCAGTATGCCTCAGATTTCTAAAGCATTCTTGAAGAGAAGTTTTTTTTTTTTATTTTAACTTTGGCGTGTGTTGTTTTCTCACACTTAAGACATTTTCAGCCCTTGAGGAGATGGTGGATATAATTTACTATTACTATTAATAGCAGCGATAGCTCTCATTTGTTGAGCATTTGATAGGTACCAGCCATCACATTAAACAATATTGCATATAATTTTCTAATTCTCATAAAAAAGTAACTAACAAGCAAAGAAGTGAAGTGATTTCAAGGTAATGGAGCAACTAAAGAGTGGACGTGGTTGTTGACGCTGTAGCTGTCTAGCTTTACAATGCAAAGTAAGCGCCAGTCTGTCTCCCTGCATTGTGGTAAATTCATACATGTTGGCATGGCTACCAGTTAATCTGATAATTTACTGACATCCAACCCAGTACAGAAAGTGAATATTTTAGCTGAGACTTTGATATATCTGTACTGTTTCTTCTCTCGATTTTCCCAAACTGCTTCTAAATATATAAATCTTTTAAAAAATTAAAAAGCAACAAAGCAAACACATCATTGCCATTGCTATGGAGTTGAATTCAGACTCATGGTGAACCTATAGGGCACAGTAGAAAGGCCCTTGTGGATTTCTAAGGCTGTAAATCATAATAATTATAGACAGTCTCATCTTTCTACAGAAGAGTGCCTACTGGCTTTGAACTGCTGCCCTTGAGGTTAGCAGCCCAGTGTATAACTAAATCATGGTTCCACTCCTGAGACTACAGCATTTTCCCTCTAGGGCAACAGTTCTCAACCTGTGGGTCTGGTCAGCCATACAAGATGTCTCTCGTTCTCCTGACATACTGAATGCTTTATTCCTCTGGCAAAAGGACAGAGTAGCTTTGACTTAACACTTGTGAGAGCTGCTCCATTTACCTGACCAGTGCTCATTATGATTCAGATCTCAGAGCATGGTACCCCCTCCTAGAAAACCTCCCCTGGTTTCCCTTGGCCTGCTGAATCTACTTGCCTTCTGTACACCGACGATTTGCTCATGTACTCATTATTTTTTCAATCATGCCATTCTCAAGGTTACTTTTAATGATTGTTTTCCACCAATGACCCATGTTTCGAAAATACTTTGCCCAATAAGTACATTGCAATTTTTTCTCCAGTCTTAGAAATCAAAACCACTTAGCTGTCAATCGTCATGTCTTGAAATGTATTCAGTGAATAGTGTTGCCATAAGTCCAAAGCAGAGGGTTTGTGAATACCAGGCAGAGTGGTGTGGTGTGCATATGCATAATATTTAGGTATTTTAGAAACATATGTTGACAATCGCTGCATTTGACGTTTCCAGCTGCAAATCATGAAGATAATGGTAGTGGGTGGTGCTGTGGATTAGGCATCGCACTGCTAGCTGCACGATTAGCCATGCAAACTCACAGTGGGGGATCAGCTGGAAAAAGAAGAGACTACATGTTTACAGACTCACAATCCTCTCCATAGGGTCACTCTCAGTCACCATGGACTTGATGGCAGCCTTGGGGACCCCGGAGGGGCGGCTCAACTCTACCCCACTCCTCCAATGAGTCAGAATTAGCTTGGTGACAAGGGGTTGGGCTTTCTTTAGTTTTAATTGTGAACAAAGGACTCCTGGTGATATGCTCAGCTGCAAAGCAGAAGGTGGGCAGTTTGAACCCACCAGTTGCTTTTCAAGGAAAAGATGGGACTGTCTGCTTCTATAAAGGTTCACAGCCTTGGAGACCCCCAGGAGCAGTGCTGTTCTGACCTATTGGGCTGCTCTGGGTTACTCCGCAGCACTGTTGTTTGGTTTGGTTTTAAGGAGCTCCAACAGTACTTTGGGCTAACCAGTGGTCTGTTGATCACAAGGTTGGAGTTCAGACACACCAGCAGCTCCTCAGGAGAAACTGAAACTCTTTGTTTCTCTAAGTAGTCACCGGGTCAGAAACCCTCAGGGGCCATTGTTGTCTGCTTCCTATAGGGTCTCAGAGATAGAATCCACCTCATGGTGATGGGTGAGGTTTTGCTTTAGTTTTAATCATGAAGATGGTGCAGGACCAAGCAACAGTTCATCCTGTTAGGCATAAGGTCCACCATGATGGAAAGACAATTAACCATAACAGAAACCCTGCTGCAGGTTTTGCAAAGCACCATGCCCCTCGGCATTGCTTGCAAAGATCATTCATGGTTCCTACAGGCCAAGGGATCCCTTGCAATCGCATGTTGCATAAGCAGTGGAGTTGTGAGGAGTGGGGACTCTTAGTGACTATTGAAAGGAGACTAACTTTTAAATTTGAAATGTCCAAATGTTGATTGATCAGAGAGGGGACTTGAAAAATTGCTGCTTTGTGTAATAGTGCGGGAAGAACAAAGCTGCAGTCTCTTTGCCCAACATCCAAACCCCTTCTCTTTCAGGAGCTAGGTATATGTTCTCTGGATATGCTCCGACTTTACACTGTTTGCTCCTCTCCTTCCTCTTCTGAAGAGTCATGAAAACACTAGAGTAGATGAAGGAAACTAGCAGATGCCATTTAGTGTTGATTGATTGATTTTTAATTCCACAATCGTGGATGGGCATCCTGGTTGTATTATAGGTGACATGTTGGGATGCTAACCTCTGAGTTAGCAATTCAAATTCACCAGGGGAGAAATGAAAGTTGCTGTTCCCATGAAGATATCAAGGCCCACGGTGGTG
Source organism: Nesogale talazaci (assembly GCA_004026705.1). Classification (NCBI taxonomy): domain Eukaryota; kingdom Metazoa; phylum Chordata; class Mammalia; order Afrosoricida; family Tenrecidae; genus Nesogale; species Nesogale talazaci. The sequence continues at coordinate 10,932 of PVJH01022744.1, forward strand.
GTTCTACTATGTCCTGGAGGGCCACCACATGTCCGACTTGACTCAGTGGCAGTGAATGCGTGGGATAAACATTAATGTTAATTTCTAGACTATATTGAACCTTGGATGCCACCCTTCACTTTCGTCCTTCCTTTTCCTCCCTCCCCCACACCCTTAATGGGGTTTTCTTTACGTTTTAGATTTTTCTCTCCAGCTAAGAGAGTTCTAGTGTACATCCCTACTGAGGCTCTCTGTTGCTCTTGTTGTTGTTGTTGTTGTTGTTGTTGTTGTTAGCTTCCGTCAAGTCAGCCCTAAACTTGTGGCCAACATGCCTGTTACATAATAGAAGTGCTTTCCAGGGCATTTTTGACATAGTCTTTAGGACAGCGATCTACCAAGCTATGTCAGTCTGGGTAGACTAGAGAAACACATTCAAAAACACACATATGGATACAAGGGAAAGGTTTACATACAAGTGGAGTGGAACACTGAGAAAACATCCCAACCCAGTCCAGTCTAAGGTCATAGGTCTGATACCAATCTATAAAGTCTCCTTTCAACTCATAAAGCATGTGCAATGGCACCAGGACAATCACAGGCCACTGGATGCAGAGTCTTTTGTATCCAGTGGTGTAGAAGCATATGGTCGCTGGCAGGGGTCTCCCCTTGGCTCCTCATATCCAGGGCTCAGGTTTCATCAGCAGTATCTATTGGTAGTAGAAGTGTCTCAGTGCTGGTAGGAGTGGCCTACCAAGCATCTCAGCACTGGCAGGAGTCTCCACATGGCTTTTCCGGCCCCAGAAGTTTGGTTCCATCGGGGTAAGCCCATATGGATTTTCCTTTGGCTCCTCCAGTGTGCAGGCATCAGGATCTATCAGCATGCTGTCATCTCATCTAGTCAATAGTTCGTTTCCAAGGAACTGAGTCAATGGTCTCTCAAGACTTCCCAGAATTCTCTGGAGAAAGCCATGCCCACACAAAGGTCTCATTGGCTAGCTCCAGATGGACAGGCTAGACTCCACCCTTACACTCTCAGTGCTGAAATTGACACAGATCAGTTACTGCCACACCAGCCTTTTTGTTTTTGTAGAGTCACTGGATTGATTCAAATCCCTGACCTTAAAGGTTAGCAATCTACCACAAGCTGTTTGCACCACAGAGGCATCTCAAAATAATAACATTGGTAAATAGTGAAGAATTTAGAATAATTTACAGCAAAGTTTTGTAAAACTAGCTAGTTATTATCCTTTTAATAAGGATAAAGTGCCTTGGCTTTCAAAGCAGCATTGTCAGACTACTGCAGCCCTCCTGTGAGAGCACCAGCCCTTGGGAAAGTGTACAAAAAAGATTTATTTGGATGAGACTGTGATGAGCTTGGTCCCTGTTTCTTGCCAACCTGCAAACTGCTGAGACATTGTTCTTTGGTGAAGAACCCATTTGTTTCATCCCATCAATTGAGAACACAAGACACACTCTGGAACATACCACTGTTTCAGGAAAGAACTTAGACATATGATTATAAGTCCTTACTTATTGTCCAGGTAAGTACCTGAATGGGTTGGCAAAAAAAGAGTTACTGGATTTAAAAAAAAAAAAGTTCATTTCTTATGATGCCTAATGGAGTTCTCTAGTAATTAAGTGCATCCTTTATTGAAAATGTGGGCCTGCCTATATGCAGGTTGATTACTTTGAGATTTTGTGCTAGATATCCTATTGTCAACCAAGCTAATCGTGTCAATTGCATTGATTGATTGCACTGAAGAATCCTAGTACTGAGGAACTCATTCCTCCAATGTTTCATTTTTGCTCCTTTAGTTTCATTTTGCTCCTTTGAACCAATGTCTTCATCAGCTGTGAGCTGTGACTTCCCTAAGAAAGGTGCGTGCGATTTGAACATGTGTATTGCAGTGTCTCCCTTGAATCACAGCCAGATTCAGAATGTGCTGATGTCTAACAAAACCTTAGGAATGAGAGGCAGAGGGAGCTAGATAGAGCTAGATATTCCTGAAGCCAGTGCACTGGTCCGGGAATTGAGAATGCTGATAGCCTAGTTAGCTGATCTCTGGAGAAAATCACTTTGACAGGGACCAGAACATGCATGTGGGTGAATGAATTCAAATGCCATGTGGGGAAGGATGCAAAGGCTTCTAAGGCAGAAAGTCTGTAGCCGTCCTAGAAGAGTTAACATCTACACACTATTCAGGGAGGCAAGGATGGAACTAGGAGAGCTCTTTTTCTGTATTGTTTAAATGTTGCCATGGCAATAGTTTCAAGCAGAAGTTACATGTTTTTCAATTCCCCAAAGCAGCAACCCTATTCCTACCACTCTCCCTCCATCCCTCCCTTCTCTCCCCAGTTCTTCTTCCATCCCACTCAGCTCAACCGCCCCCACCCCACCCCACCTCCTTTCTGCACCATCCCATCTGTCCTCCCTGGTACTATCTTTTGTTCTCACCTTCCTCCTGTTCCAGTAAGGATAACAATATTCCCACTCCAGGAGGTCTCTTTCAGGCAGAAAGTGAGTCAGAGGTAGAACCTTCTTTGCTGGTTTCTGTTTTCCCCCCTCTGTTTACATATTAAAGACCTAATTAGATGGAAGCTGTGGATGGAAGCAGGGTTGGGGCTTTCCCTTGTGCTGGGACACAGAACATATTATCATGGTTGGTGTTGTGGTGATATGTTAATTGGATCGCTCCAGGCAAGTGTGCAGCAGCAGTCTCTGACAATTAGAAAGAACAATGACTTTACTATGAGGAAACACACTCTCGGCACCAGTGGAAGGATTAGCATGCATTGCAGGTCTCTGGAAGGTTCCTGTAGTCAGGGAGCAAGAGCTGTTGTCAGAAATGCCTCCTGTCTCTTTAAAGTTAGGCTCTCATTTAGCTTTTTTTTTTTTTTTTTTTTAACAGTCAAGGGAAGAAATGTGCAGGGAAGGTGAGAGATCTGCTTTAGAGGGCTAGTGAGGGACTTTGTCACGGACCTGGGCCTTGGGATATATTGCAGGGATGTTGAGAAGAAATCTTTGCCTGCTTAGTGCACGTGGCCAGTGAATTGTGAAATGAGTCTCATTAGAGCCTTTCATATCCCGGCATGTGCCAAAGTGCTTTGCCGGCACAGCGCCATCACTTCAGGTCCAACCCTGCTGCTGCTCATGGCAGCCAAGAAGGGACAGAGGCTCTGTCTGTACTAAACCTCAGTCCCAGGGCTCTCTGTCTACTGTTCATTGTAAGGAGCCTCTGGGCCTTTCAGTCTGACCAAGGATGAGGCACAGTGCATCTCCTGGGTACGGTGCGAGAGGGGAGCGCCAGGGTCTGCAGCATCGCAGAGAGGTTTGGGCAGCCTGTGGCTGTTGACACTCAGAAGTCTCTTGTCTTGATCCCAGGGTTGGCTTACAAGACATCGCCAGGCTGTGCTGAAGCCAAGGCCAACTATTCTCCTAGTCAACTGTTCACCTGAAAGAGAGGATATGTAGCCAAGGACCAAAGAAGTAGTCCAGAAAACTCTGCGTTGTTAGATACAGAGAGCACTTTACTTCTCTCGGATTCATGTTCTAGAGAAATTGGAATCAAAATATACCCGTTCCTGGTACTTCACCTTGTCAATAAGAGCACCTTTATGCGAAGTGTCTACTCTGTGTTTTCTCTCATCGAGTGCCCTGCAGAAAATGGCCACTGAGTCTCCAAAGCTGTGGCTATGTATGCAGAGGCATTGCAGTGAGACTAGCACCAGCTCTGCCCCTTCCTAGATCTGTGACTTTGAGCAGTGTATACCGTTCCTCTTTGAACTTCAGCCTTGATTTCCACAACCTGGGGAGAAGTGACTATAATTGAGATATACATCTAAATTGCACCGTGGAGTGCCTAAGTGCAAGTGGGTGGTAGTCAAGCTATTATGAGGGGACTTCACAACTTTCATTCTATTTTGATTCTATTTGTCTAGGAACTTTGTGAAGCCCCCTCACATTTGATCTTATTTACGTTAATGAGAACACTGGCTAACAGCTATGGTAGAAGAGGCTTTCTATAAATGATTGTGGACTCATCTTTAGATATGGGCTGTGGGCAGGAAGGAAATAAAAGTAATGGTAAGTGCTTCCTTCAAAGGGGAAAGTGATATTAGATGACAAGTTTCTAAATTTGAAGTTAAGCTGAAGGCCACGATTGATTTATCACTATTTTGGATGTGGCTCTGGAATTTGCACAACAGAGTTGAATGGATCTCATGAAATATATGTCCATTGAATTCATTCTGGATAGGCGATTTTACCTAGTTGTGCTCTCTTAGATTGAAAAGAAAAGAAAGAATAAATCCTCACAAGGCTAAGTAATAGAGATTATTTACTGGAGTGTATACTGTATATATTTGAGTAGTAGCTGACCCAAATATCAGTCAACAGCACCTAATTTTGACTTGAAAACTGCATAAAAATGTGCTGAAAAACTCAACTTATACATGATTGCATATAAGAATTGAAAAGTTCTGCCATGTAAGGGACTAATGTATGGTGTGAAAAACAAGCTCACAATACCACAGGGGCTACTGCCCCATGTTCTCTATAATCCTCTGGACTCCTTTCTCTTCAATGGACCATTCTCTTCCTTAGGTCATTGTTTTGGATTCCCTCACGTCACCACAAGAGAAATAATGGCTCTTTTTTTCTTAGTATTCCCAGATAGCATCCTGGGGTCTGACCTGGTTGAATACACTTAGATTATACCCATATGTGGACCAATCATGGGATAAAGAGACTATGGATTGAGAGACAGAAGGATGCCCAAGTGAATTTAGGAGAGATTGAAGGCAAGAACATTAGGATGCTGGGGACCTAACTTGAAAGATGTACTCTAGGTCTTTTCTCCTGGAGGAAATCAGAAGAGTGTCTACATGTTTCATAAAATAGCTCATAAAGGAATTATTTTTGCATATGTTTATTTGCAATCATATATTACATGTAGGTATTGGAGGTTTAGTAGTGATCTAAGGATTTATTTTTTCTTCCTAATAACCAGGGTATACCCATTCATTTTTCAAGAAAACTACCTTACCTATATTCATAATATGTTTGTCTTATTCCTCTCATCTCCATGAATAGGTTTTTGTTTGGGAGAAATTACAAGGTTTTTTTGCTTTTTGCTTTGGAAATAAGGAGGCAAGCAGAGAACCCAAGATTCTTCTTCAGTCAATAACAGTGTATTCATGGGGTTCTTTAAATCTCCTTACCATGGTCACCTGTTCTGGCCATAGGTGTCCTTCCATTTATCTTGGCTTTCATCTCATTTGTCATTACAGAGTCCTCTCCCATCATAGAGTCAATATCTCTGGGCTCCCCAATTCTCCACCCCCATGGATGACTGTGCAAGCAATGTGTAATAGTCCATTGCTTCTTTTAAAAGCCAATGGAGGATGAAGCAATTAGTATGTAGGCTTTGCATGCAGCTATTTGTTAGAGTTTCTGTTCAAAGCACAAGACTGCTTGTCAAGCTTGTGGAGTGGGATTCATCCTTTGTAGCCTTCAATCTTTGTTCCTCATATTGAGGACACTTTTGTTGTGCACCATCAAGTACATTCTATCTAACACGGACCTTATAGGACACTATAAAATTATTCATAAGGCTGCCTAGGCTATACTCTTTATGGGAGGAGTTGGTATGATCTTTTCTCCAATGAAACTCTTAATAGATTTGAACTGCCTACCTTTCAGCTAACAGCCTAATCTTAACAATCGTACCCCCAAAGTTCATTTAAAGGCACTGTAGGCATATAAGAAGGCACTCGGATGGTGCTGTAGGGACCTGGTTAGTGACTAACCAAAAGCTGGTTGTTCAGAATCACTCAGTGGATCCTTAGAAGTAAACCTTGTACTCAATCCCCATGATTATTACAATCCAGAAAGCCCTAGGAGGCCGCTATGTTCTGTTGCCTGGGACAGAATAAACCTGACTTCAACTAGTAGCCAAGCAACGTAGACATGTAATTCATACTTATGTAATAATCATATGCTCAGAATTGAGAATTAAAGCAAATGTGTGTGATTTATGTAGAACCTATTTGAGTACACATTCCTAGTAGGTTTTGCCTGAATAGCTAAAGGAAGGTTTGCATTTTTTTTATCATAGTTTATGTGGTAGGAACCTGAATAGATTTTTTTAAATCTTTGATTTGGCTTCCTTAAGTCGAAAGACATCAAAGTACCAATGATCTGTCTTTTTTTCATTTCCATGTGTTTTGTTGGGATTTGTTTTCTTCTTCACCATGTTCTTTCCAACGCTAACCTTAGCTGTTTAAAGAGCAAGGTTTCCCTGCATTGTTGTGGCTGCGCACCATGGAGTCACTGCTCGCTTCAGAGCCAACCCCAGTGACCAAAGTGAACTGCCCCATAAGATTTTCTCAGCTGAATTCTTTGCAGGAGCCACTCAGCAGGGCTTTCCTCCCATGAAGCAGCTGGTGGGGTTGAACCCATCAATATTTCCGTTAACAGCCAAGCACTTGACCACTACAGTGTCAGGGATCCTTATATTTAACCTGAGATAGCAATAAAAAATAAGCCATATTGGTATGTTCAGAGAACCTGCTGTCCATTTTAAGTTGACATGTTGTGAAGAAACATTTCATATCCCAGTAATCCCTAGAGTGCTGAAGTGTCAATAACTGTCCTAAATTAATAGTTGGCAGGTCTTCTTCCAGAAGAAGTCGTGGTGCACAAGACAACAGCACCCGTTTCAGTGGTAATGATCAAAAGATATCCTCCTCCACATGGAAACAGGGGCTTTGGTTTTTTTTCTCTGTTGCACCTCAGTCTCTCTCCTCTTTTCCACCAGGGAGGTACCTGGGAGAGAGAGAAGGGGAAATAGCTGTGGGACTCATTTTGGTTGCTGTCTTTCCCCAAAAAACTTCTAAACAAAATTGTGATTCTCTGCTTATCTGGGCATGGAGCCAGACTGGAGACTGTGTCCCACATCAGTGTCCTTATGCCATCAGCATCTCAGCCTGTATTTTGCCTGGGAGACAGACACTGCAATTGCCACAATGCAATTGCCACCCGTTATATTTGTACTGTCCATAGACCCACAGACTTTTTAGCTTGCATGTGCAAGCTCATGTGCACATATGTACATATACACTTATAAATACATGTATGTATGCACACATGCACACATAATGGCAGCACACAGGGTTATCCCAGTACCTGCAGCTCCCATGATTATTCCCTCCAGGGCCTTCCAGGGACAGGTATCGTGTCACTTCTCTTGTGAGTCAAGACAACAAGGAGAAAGCCCTTCATGCTGTGGCAATATCCTGTGCACTACAGATTCAAGGTCTGTCTGATACCGTAGAATTAGTCTCTTTACTGCTTACTGCCCACTGGACCCAATTACTCCTAAATAAGTGTTTTCTATGAGAACTGGGAGAGGTTTGGGGGGGAGGGTTTCATAGTTTTAGAATCTAAACCACTGTGTCCTATTCCTGGGGGGGTGACAAGATAGAAGTGACTATACTCTCTTTCTCTATTTTTATTGGGTTGAGGGACTGGAGAATGGGTCTCAGTCCTACCCTAGCCTTTTCACCTCTGTTAGCATCATAGAGCTGTGATCGTGTCCTAATTCTCCCTCCTCTTCAGAGATCATCTTTATCACCGGTTCTTGCTCTTGTCGGGTACTGTTTGGTTCTGCCCCCTGGCTGTCCCACCTGTCCTTGGTGGAAGAAACCTCAGATCTTGCATCCAGGCACTCATTGCCTAGACCATGCTAAGCTTTTGCTTTTGTTCACCCCCCTTTTGGTGCCTGGTTTCTTTACTCCTTGTCGTGCATTCTCTTCCTATCATACTTGGCTGGTCAGCTGTTTTTCCTAACTCAGTGTTTCTCTAAATGGGTGATACCACCTGCCTGGGGTACTGGAACTCCACAGGGGTTGGCAACAGCAGACAGCTACACTTCGTCCAGGATGATGGACCATAGGACAGATGTTGGTTGTCGCCAGGGAAGCACTGGATTATTTTATTTTATTTTTTTTTCTGAAAAGGAGGCAATAGACCGTGTGGGTTTGGGAAGCTGTGTCCTCCCTCCACCACTCCCCCTCCACTGAGCCGCTTCTCAGCTCCTCTCTGCCTGATGGGGTCCTTCCTCAGGAAAAGCCGTCAGCAGAGTTCTCCCCTCCCCTCAATCTATGCATGTTTTGCTTGGCTTTGGGATTGCTTCCTTATAGTTTTGCGTTTCCTGTGATCCCCTTTGCATTGGTTATTAGTGTGGCTGATTTCTTCCTGGCTCGCTGCGAGTATAGAACTGAGGTTCTCCAAGTTTGTCCCATTGGATTGCATGCCTTTTGCACCAGGCCCTGGGCTTCCATGTCTCCTTCAGGACTGAGCAGAATATTCTGTTCACAAGATTTCAACTGCTTATCTTTCAAAGCAAAAAGACAATGGCAGCAAAAAGGATTGTTTCCTTTTCGGTTCATTTTCATTATTTTTTTTTCTAATTCATGGCCTTGTAGACTCTAGTTGGGAAGTGTAGAGTCTTCTCTGTGACAGGCATCCACCCAGCAGCGGGCCATCAGTGAAATCAGAGAAACTGTATTGCCGAGTTTCCTACAGGGTCTCCTCAGAGAGTCACTATTTGAAGAAGTGTGCTACAGAACTCCAGGTTTCCTGCAGCTCTCTGCTTGCCACGGATGGCGAGCTCCCCTAGTCAAGGCGATGTGCTTCCGGGGGCTTAGCCAGGCTTGTCTTCTTCAGAGGCCCATCTGCTTTTGCTGCTCTGTGGAGCTGACACCAGTGGGCAGGAGGTGGGGATGGCTTCCTAAGGGACATGCTCATGTGTTTTCCAGGGCCTTTCTATTCTGTTACAGGTACAAGAGCATGATGCTGTATCTCATAAAGGTTTGAATTCCCTGACCCTATTTGCCTAAGGTTCTCTCTGGTAGCTTGCGTTCTTAAAGGGCAACCTACAAAAGGGACAGGTGTCAGTGTTGCAGTGCACAGTGATGGCTGGGGAAACATATGAAGAATGAGTGTAACACAAACTGAAATTTGTACAGTTAAGAACTGACCCTTATTCTATTTTATTCCTATTTCATTAGGATCAAAATGTTCTTTTATTTTGAATTTTAACAGTAAAATTAAAATTGATCAAAGGTGGTACTTTAATTTTTTTCAAAATATCATTACCTTTTACGAGAAATTAAACTTATACACACACACACACATACACACGTGTCCCCACCACTTGTATATCAATTCATTGTACTGTGTGGCTTGTGTGTTGTTGTGATTCTGAATGCTATGTCACTCATATCTCAGATACCAGCAGGGTCCCCTAAAGAGAGGAGGTTTCATCAGAGTTTTGAGGTTTAGACAAGATGGTGAAGAAGGAACAGGCTGTTCACTTCAGAAGAACTAGCCCCTGAGTATGCTATAGCTAGCATAGAAACGTTGTCAGTTACTGAAAACTCAATGACTAGAAGTAGAACATTGTCATAGATTGTGACAGAAGATTAGCTTCTGGTCAGAAGGTACTCAAAACAGGACTAAGGAAGAAATGCCTTCTCTAACAACTCTGATACCATGGCTGGAGTAAATAAAACCTGTGTGAATAAAGCCTTCAGTTCCTTCATTTACTGATGAGACATAATTCAAAATTCAAAGAAACAGCTTCAAGTATCAATTAATAATTGGAATTTGGAAAGTATAAAAATGAATCTAGGGAAATTTGAAGTTGTTAAAAATTAAACTAAATGAATAAAAATTGATTTCTGAGCATTAGTGACCTAAAATAGATTGGTACTGGACCTTTTGAATCAGAAAATCCTATAGTTTTCTATTCCAGGAAGAACAATTAGGAAGAATGGTATGGTATTTATCATCAAAAAGGACATTTTTGAGCTCTGTCTTGAAGCACAATGCTATATGAGGTAGGATAATATCTATCTACATATGAAGAAATTCAATCAATACAGCTGTCATTTACATTTATGCACCAGCCTTCATGTAGCAAGTGACGTAGAAATAAAATTCTATTGACGTCCTCACTGTGAACTTGATCAAACATGCCATCTCAAGATGAGTTGTAATTATTGGCAATTAGAATGCAGATGTAGAAAACAAGCAGGAAGGAATGAATGGTAGTTGGGAAATATGGTTTTGGTGATAGAAATGAAGCTGCAAATTGCATGATAGAATTTTACAGGACCGATATATTAAACCAGGTTGACTAGGGAAACAAATCCAATGACACTCATATAGGTAGAAGAAAGATTTTTATATCAAGAATGCATCTCAAGCCAGTTCAATTCAAGTTCAATGCTAGTCCATAAGTCTCTTTTCAGATTCATCAAGTCACATGCAATGATGTAGAATGCAAGAAGATCACAGACAGGTGCAGGGTGCAAAGTCATGTGACTCCACAGTTGGTAGAGATATCTCAGGGCTCTGGCTGCTCTTCCAGCAAGCAGGAAGGTAAAAGGGGAGGGATAGAGGAGAAGGTTCCCAGTGTAACTTTATTAAAATAATCATCTTATTGGGGGCTCTTACAGCTCTTATAATATTCCACATCAATTGCATCAAGCATATTTGTACCTATGTTGCCACCATCATTTCCAAGTCATTTTCTACTTTCCAGTGTCCTTTTTATGACAAGGCCATACCCCTAAGGTTGTGACCTGATTGATGTCTGACATCACCTCTCACTAGGACTTCCCCATAAGGAATGCACAGAAATGAAATGGCATATATCTGTGGGAAGAGACTATGAAGAAGTTCAATTGCAGCCAGTAAAACCAGGCCAGGCACCAATGGAACAGACTATCAATTGCTCATCTGTAAGTTCAGGTAGAAGTTGAAAAAAGTTCAAAAAAGTCCACCAGAGGCAAAATACTTACCAAGCTTAAGTTCAGGTAGAAGTTGAAGAAACGGCAAATTAGTACACAAGAGCCAAACTATATCCCACCTGAAACTTGAATATGTCTCAAGAACAGGTTTGATGCAATAAACACTAAAACAGAATACATGATGAGCTGTAGAATAACATCAAGAAAATAGTGCATGAATGTTGTAATTACATAATCTGGTGTGAATTTGAGAAGTTTAGAAGTGAAGAGGTGGAGTCTGCTTTGTCAATCAGATCACAGTCAATGAGGCTTCTGTGTGGAAAGGACCTTTTCCCGAGAATTCTGGGAGATCCAATATTCCTTCTTGGAAGGAGTAGACACTATCCCGTTCTCCTCACTGGGAGACATTGGAGCTGACAAATTTATGGAACTACACTAGTGCCCCGAGTTGGAGAAGCCACATGGCCCTACCCTTATGCAGCCAGACCTCTGCCAGTGCTGAGATGCTTACACCATCACTGAAACCAAAGAATTCTACTCACTGGCCCACTGTCATCCTGCATTCAGCACCATTGCATGTGTTTTGTGAAGAGGACTTTATAGATTGATATCAGACATATGGGCTATTATTGGACTTATGAGCTTGGACTATACTGAATTTGGATGCTTTCTTAATGTATAAGTACCCTTTATATGAAACTCTCTCTTATACACATATGCATGCTTATGATTTTGTTTCACTAGTCTACCCAGACTAACACAATGAATAAAGCAAAGGATCATTAAAAAGACAGGAAAAATAGATAAGATCAAAGTGAATCTCAAAAGAGACATTGCTCTTATTCATAGAATAGATCTGAAACTTGCTCTTCATCATAGTATAAATAAGGAAAAGAGAAGAAATGAGGAAGTCAAAGAGCCAAACAGAAAATTTCAAAGAAAAACTTGAGAAAATAAAGTAAGATGTTATTTGAAATGTGCAAAGATCTAAAGTTAGAAAACCAAGGGGAAAACACTCTTAGAATATCTTAAACTAAAAGAACTGAGGAAAAAGAAAATCAAACTTCCAGTCAAAACATTGAAAGATTCCATGGACAAAATATTGAAATGACACAGGAAGCATCAAAAAAAGATGGAAGGGGGGCTGAGCCCCGGTGGCATAGTGGTTGTGCGCAGGACTGCGGCCCACTGGGATGGAGGTTCGATTCCAGCTCCAGGGAGCAAAGGCTGGGACTCCTACTCCCACTACCTGAGGGCAGTGATGCCCAAAACAAAAACAAAAACAAAAACAAAACAAAAAAGATGGAAGGGATACACAGTCACTCTATCAAAAATAGCTACTCAATATTCAAACATTTCAAAGATAGCATATGAGTAGCAGCCAATGGTACTGAAGGAAGAAGTCCACACTGCACTGAAAGTATTAGCCAAAATACAAGGCTCCAGGAATTCATGGCACACAAACTAAAATGTTTCAACAAGCTGATGAATTACTGGGAGCACATACTGAACCGTACCAGGAAAATTTGGAAGAGAGGTGCTTGACCAACTGAATGGAATATATCCATATTTGTTCCCATTCCAAGGGAGGGGGACCCAACAGAATGCTCAAAGTATGGAAAAATATAATTGATATTGCATGCAAGTGAAATGTTGCTGAAGATCATTCAACAACAGTTGGAGCAGTACATTGAAAGGAAGCTGCCAGAAGTTCAGGCTAGGTTGAAGAGAGAAAATGGAAGAAGGAATATCATAATTAATGTCAGAAGGATCTTAGTTGAAAGCAGGGAAAAATGTTACTTGTTTTTCTTTCACTATAACAAGGCTTTCAACGGTGTGGATAATAACACATTATGGATGGTTTTGAGAATAATGGGTACTTGAACACCCTTCTTCTTGTCCATGTAGAACCTATATGTGGATCAAGAAGCAGTTGTGCAAATAGAACAAGGGAATGCTTCATGGTTTAAAATCATGGAAGATGTGTATACTGGTTGCATCTTCTTACCATACTTACTCAATCTCTGTGCAGTTGCAAGTAATCAGAGATGCTGGATTACATGAAGGAGAATGTGGCGTCAGGACTCGAGGAAGGTGTACTAACCACCTGCAATATACACATGATACAGCCTTGCTTGCTGAAAGTAAGGACTTGGACTTGCTGCTGAAGATCAAGGATCGTAGCTTTCACTATGGTTTATAATTCAATGTAAGGAAGACCAAAAGCTTCACAACTGCACCATTTGATAATATCATGATACAAATAGGAAATATTGAAGTTGTCAAGGATTTCATTTTTCTTGGATCCACATCCAATGATCAAGGAAGCAGCAATCAAAATACCAAAAGATGCATTCCATTCGATGAATTTGCTGCACAATACTTTTTTTTTTTAAGTGTTGAAATTCAAGGATGTTACTTTGAGAACCAAGGTGCCCCTAACTCAAGCTGTGGTATTTTCAATTGTTTCTTGTGCATGGAAAAATTGGACATCCAATAAGGAAGACGGGAAGAATCAATGCATTTCAATTATAATTCTGCTGCAGCCGGAATATTCCTCAGACACAAGGATGAAAAGACTTCATTTCATATATTTGGACATGTTATAGGAAAGACCAGTTCCTGGAGAAAAACAAATGCATGATCAAGGAGTGGGACACAAAAAGAGGAAGGCTCTTGGTAAGATACATTGACCCAATGGCACTAACAATGGTCTCAATCCTAAGAAAAATTGGGAGGATGGTGCAGAGTTTTGTTCTGTTGTATCGAGTTGCTCTGAGTAGGACCCAGTCCCACCTAACAACATCACAGACTACTTCTATATCGTAAGTGCCTAAGCCTCCTAGTTCAACAGTGTCTCACAATGCTAGAAGATAGGCAAATAGCAGCCTTTGGTGAAAATGTGAGCAGGCTGTTGAGGGAAAAATGGGAAATAGAAAGTCATATCACTTTAGTCTCTCCAGCAGCATCTTTTTCAAGATTGTTACCTATTGCCTAATACCACTGTAACAAGCCATGATGGTACCAAGGTTAAGCGGGTGGTTTCTTTGAGTTCGGAAATTGATAGATAGAAACCATCCTGAGACTCCCCTGGAGAACACAAAGAGCAGTCTTCTTGCTCCCGTTAAGATTTCCACCTATAGGACAGTTGTGTTGTGACCCCTGGGCTCTCTGAGCTGGCATTGACTTGAGTGCACTTAACATCAACAATAATATCAAAGATAATGCCCCTTTGCTAATGCTACTATCCTCAAACACTTGGTTTCCAAGGAAGCTTCTTCTCATCTGTGAACCTTCAGATTTACACAAGGAGGCATTTGGATTTGATGGTTTCCGAGGTTCTAAGAACATGTCATAGGCCTGTATTTTCCAGAGAGATTGGAGATGCATTTTTTCTTATTCTCTACTAATATATCCCAATAGGGTATGTTTTTTTTTAATTTTTGGTTATTCACTTGTAAAATGTATTCTTTTTCCACAGCTATCTGTGTATATCCATGTCCATCTCCATATTATAGTTGCCTTGTGTGTGTTATGTGGCCACTCTGCAGGATAAGCACTTCATTTTAGACTTAATTAAGTAGGCAAATTCATTGATTGAGCACTTGATTTGATGTTTATATTAACTCATTAAAAGGCAAGTGCTAGATGTGGCCAGAAGCTTGACGGGAATCTTTTCCTCCCCCCAAATCTTTTTTTACTTCCCATACTAGATGTCTATCTTGCTATTTCTCAGAAGTATTCATGCATCTGGGGAGCAGCCAAATGACCCACACTGCATCCGACAGAAATTCCATTCTTTGTGACAAGGGAACAATCATTTCTTGTTCGTTTTCTCCTTTACTAGTGCTCTGGCCCAGCTTTCAGTTCCTCCTCTGATTGTGGTTACTGATCGCTGTCTTGGCTCATGCTCCAAATCCCAATGAGTATGGTAAAAAGAATGAAATGCCAACCCAGGACTGGGCCATCTCCGTTCTTCATTTCAAATGGGATTGTTAGGGCCTTTAGGGGTTTATTGGCTGACTTTCAGAAGTTGGGCACTCACCTTTCTTCCTAGTTTCAATTAGTCTGAAGGCTCTCTTGAAGGCAAGTCAGCCTCAAATTAAGGTGTAATCCTGTGTAGACAGGCAGGTAGTGGTTGCACGGTGGGTGCATAGGTTAGAAATCTAACTGTCCAACATGTAAGGGGAAGAAAATGCTACCACCGAACCAGCTACCACTTCCCACATCTATCTGTATTATAATGCAGCTGGGGATTTCACTTTAGAGTTTAGAAAGCAGGCCCAAAGCCAGTACCAACCTGCCCTCCACCTTATGGAGAAAATAGATGGTCATAACTGGTAGAAATATTCACCTTGAGTCGATCTGGAAGAAATTATTTAAGAAACTGTGATAAAGTTATTCATTCTCTATCAGATTTAGCATTTGATTTTTAGGAAAAAAGTATTGATTTGCGGCCGAGCCCCGGTGGCGTAAGTGGTTGAGTGCAGAACTGCAGCCCGCGGGCTTGGCGGTTCAAATCCAGCGGCGGCTGGGTAGCGCCCACGACCACCAGAGGCAGTGATGCCCAAGAAAAAAAAAAAAAAGTATTGATTTATAATCTAGTTTCATTTTTGTTTGCCACAGATATATCTTGTTTCATTCCTCTTTGCCTCTGCGCCTACTAACCATTCACATGTGAATGGCAGGTAGGGTTGTCATTTGTCAGAATTCTGTTTACTTTTTGTGTGTGTGACACTTTTTTCCATCTTTGTAGGGATTCATGGCTTCTTTCAAACCTCTGCAAATAGTATCCAGGTGGTAAAATACGTTTTATGATAAAAGAGAGTAGAGCATCATTTGTAAGAGACTAGCATCCATCGTAAAAGAGACCTATTCGTGGCGTCCATCCAAGCAGTTCGGTTACTTGTCTCACGTAATTGGATTAGAAGACAAATGTTGCATTGAATATATGTTCTCTGATTTTCTGTATCTTTTATACCTTGTGTTTCTGTTAAAAGTATCGAGCTAAATGGCACTGCTTCAAGATGGTTCTTTTTTCCTTGTTCTAGTTATTAAATTTTATAAACTGATGGGATGAATAAATCGACTCCATATTTTCCATTGGTGTATTAACAGTTACCTTGGCATTTTCCTCTGGTTCAGCCCTTTAACATTTCTCCGAGGCACTTTCCACATCACATAGTAATTGTATGTTTACTATATGTTGACCTCACATGAATTCAGGGTCTTTTTTTCTGGGTGGAGAACCAAACAGTTTCTTGTGTACCTTCTTTTTTTCTTGTGTACCTTTTTAATGCAAAGTGAGCATTCACATTTTTGAAGGAAAATAAGTGAATCATGAACATTTGAATCAGATTTTGTTTAATTTGCTAGCAATAATGGAATTTGAATGTGTCTAAACGTTTCTTTTGAAAACCTTAATATCATGTTTGAATCATTAGGTCTTAAAGCCCTATTAAATTCATCATATATATTCATTTTTTAAGATACTCTTGAGTTTTTTAACATGTTAATACATGTTATATGACCGGGTCAATAAAACTCAGAGAGCTAATACATCTTAGTCAAGTTAGTAGTTGTAATTTAGTTATTTAAGTGGTCTATATTGGCAACTCAGACATTTATCTGTATTTTTCTCAGACATTTTATATTTACAAAATTTTCAAGGAAAAACTCTAAACTCCTATTGATTTGTGTTTGACACATCAAATGAATCAGTAATTTCCAAGTCTTTTTAACTTTCTAGTCATAAGAATGTGCAAATTTCCCCCAACAGTTTTCATTAAAAACTTTGGGGAGGGGATCTGATTTAATAAATTTTAGATTTATTCCCATGTATTTATATAGGTGTGTCTGTATGTATGTGGACAAAAATACGTATATATGAATAGAATATACAAAACTTAAACTTAAAACTAAACATATTTTATCAAGTTGATTCCTACTTATTGTTACCCTAACTAGGGCTTATTTACTTAGAAGTCTTGAATTCTGCTTCTAGTGCTTTCTGTTTAAAGAGATAACTATTGTATTTCAAAGAAAACATAGATAAGAATGTAAAAGATGATATCTAGCTTGTCTTTTCGTTGTGAAGTATATAATAAAGGAACACTTTGCCTTGGATGACTTATTTTTGCTATAAAATATATACTTATAGTTAGGATTAATGTAACATGCTTGTTTACTCAATAATTTTACAACAAAGTGTTATTTAAAAATCATAATCTTTTGAAATCCAAATACTATCTCTTCTATTGTTTCCCAAGCCCACTTAAAAGCATTTTAAAGAAAATATTATAGAAATGTTCACTCTATACTATTTACTGAGAATTTATCTACTGCGAAATTTTAGTCCCTTACATTCTTCTGCATCTGGAGTATTGTAATCGAATAAGTCCATTCTGATATGATTGGATAATTATGGATTCAAACTGGATGCAGCATCTCCTTCTCCACCCTTCTCCCCCCACCACCACCCCCCCCCAGTCAGATCCATGTTTAAGAGCAGGGAAAATAAATATATCAATTTCTAATCAAGGGATTTTGAACAGTTTGCTAGATAGATAGATGGGTAGTTCGATTAACAGGTCATAGATGATAGATGGATAGATATAGAGATAGATAGATAGATAGATAGATAGATAGATAGATAGATAGATGATAGATAGATAGAATTCAGGATCCTTTTTGTTCATTTGACAGAGTATTGCATTTGGTGGCTTTCCAAGACGGAAAAGAGAGGAATTACAGGTTTTTAAAGTGTTTGTATAATCTGAGTACCTTAATTAATATTTTTATTATAAGACATGCTTGCTCTGAGATGAATTTTGGTTGAGATTTTAAAGCAAATGGAAAAATTTTTATTGAAATTATGTTTTTTCACTAGCAACTATTTTGTTCAACTTTTGAATTTTGTGTGTCTGGTGGAATTCAGCTGCTAAGCAACAGACTGATGGCTTTAACCCATTCAGCTGCTCCAAAGACCTGGTGATCTGCTCCAAAAAGAATCTAACCCAGAGGCATGCACACTGCCCTTGAGTGGATTCTGACTCATGGCAACCATAAATAGGTTTCCTAAGGTAAATAATTGTGGGGCCAATGGCCTGTCGGAAGCATTTGTGGGTAGTAGTGCACTCTTACAGTAGTGCTAAGACTCTTCCCATAGAGATAATAACCTGGAACACATGAGGGGTCGTTTTCCTCTCACATGGGGTCACTATGGAGAGGAACCACTTGGAGAATACTTAACACTCAGAACAATACAATTGTTGAGCAACACCTGGAACAATCCCCCGATAAGTTAATTTGTAACTTATCTTGGTCTTTTATTCTCTCCACACACAGATTTCAAATGTTTGCTGGAATTCACAGTCCTCTTGAATCCCTTCTGTGGATCTTGGTTAAAGGATGGATCATTTTTGTAATGGGTTTTCCAGTAGCAGCTAGAAGTTCATAACTCAGAGCTACTTTATTATTTGTCTTTCATGTACTTCAATATTTGAACCAGCCAAGGGTACAGCAAGGAAGGTTTGGTTCTTTGTGATCCCAAAATTCATTTTATCTTCTTCCTGAGTATACAATATTGGATGAATCATCTTTCTCAGTTAATTGAAGAGTTTTTGTTTGCTCATTTGATTGCTTGGTTTATTTTGAGGCTAAAACCACAATCAATAGCTGTTTAGCCAATTCAAATTCATCATGGCCTCACGTGTTGCCGAGTAGTACTGCAAAGCCATTGGCAAAACTTTTCTCTGCAAAGTATCTACCAAACGCTCCATTCCTCATGCAATGTCTCATAAAAGTCATAAAATATTTTTCTCTTCCTTTCAGTTTCATTTCAATATATAACTTCTACTCAATGTAAACTTCTTTATTTTGGGGGACTCTGGAATCCATTTATGGGTACATGGATTGATGTGTCCTACCAACATATTAAATGACGCTTTATAGCTTTTGGTAGCAACTTTTGAATAGAACTAAATACTAGCCCAACTGACATGAAAACTGAATGAGTGGGAGAGGAAGCAAGTTTTCCTGCCTAATTGTGTGGCAAATTCTCAGTCTCTTCAATTCTGATGTGTTGTACATTGTTGATTTTACAAGGGCTAGGAGTGTGATAATGAGATGAATATATTGACCACTGAGTACATGTCAAATACACAGCAGTCTTTTCCCTGGGCAATTTTTATCTTCCATCATCTACTTCAGTGAGAGGTTGAAAACTGAGCAGAAATACTGATGGAGTAGCTGCAAGAGGCAAAGAAAACCCCACCATTACAATCATTGTGCTTCCGTAAGAACCCAAGCATCACTGACTAAATTCTTTTCAGCACAAGTATTAAGTGCCTGCTATGAGAAGCCTTCACAACACCATGGATAAAGCCCATGGTGCCTAGCTGTAAAGATTTTAACCTTCCTACTGCTCTGGAGAAGAATGATGTAGCAGTCCGCTTCTGTAAAGATTGCTCTTGCTGTTAACTGTCATCAATTCTGTTTTCTAAGCGAACCATTGCACAACAGAACAAAATATTGCCCAGTGGATACCACTGTGTTAATCCATCTTGTGAAGGGCCTTCCTCTTTTTAGCTGCTACTCCAGTTGACCAAGCAGGAGGTCCTTCTCTAGGGACTAGTCTCTTCTAACATGTTCAAAGTACATGCGATGAAGCTGCACCATAGTTGCCACTAAGGAACATTCTCACTGTACCTCTCCCAAGATAGATTTGTTTGTTCTTTTGGCAGTCCATGGCGCTTTTAACACCATAGTTCAAAAGCATCTAACTTGCGTCACTCATCCCTATTCAATGTCCAGCTTTCACTTCCATATGAGACTATCGAAAATACCATGTCTTGGTATTTCCAGGCAGCCATAGTCCTCAAAAGAACATCTTTGCTTTTTCAAAACATTTATTCGGTGCAGTGTGTCCTTTGATCTCTTGACTGCTGCTTTCATGGGCATTTATCATGATGTTACCCAATAGTCTAGTTGGGAGGGTTTGGCTTTTCTTTATATTGAGCTGTAATGCACGTTGAAGGCTGTAATTCTTGATCTTCACCAGCAAGTGCTTCAAGTCCTCCTCACTTTTAGCAAGCAGAGTTTATTGAAGGTTTTTAATAAGCCTGCCTTTAATCCTGAAGCTGCATTCTTCTTCATATTGGTCAGCTTCTCCAATTATTTGCTTAGCATACAGATAGAATAAGTACAGTGAAAGGGCACAACCCTGATCAATACCTTTCCTGAGTTAGGACCATGTAGTAACCCCTTGTGCTATTTGTAAAACTGCTTCTTGATCCAGGTACAAGTTCCATATGATCAAAATTACATGTTCTGGGATAGGCATTCTTTGCAAGGATGACTCTAGTTTACTATTAGCCACATAGTTGAATGCCTTGTACTGTAAAGATTCCCCTTGGAAATCCTACGAAATATTTCTACTCTGTACTATAGGTCACTATGAATAGATGTACGTAGCTTGGGTTTTAGGTGGTGTGCTTGCCCTGCCTATTTATGTTAAGGAAGATACTCTTTCTACTATAGTTAATGTAGTTAGATGCCCCTAAGTGATCTCAAAACTCATAGTGACTTCATGTACACAGAAGAAAACATTGCTCAGTCTTGAGACATCAACGAGATTGCTGCTAAAATTAAGCCCATGGTGCTAACTACTGATCTCCACAAAATTGTCTTAAAGTAAGCAAGCAAATAAATGTAAGTTTCCTTCTTCTTCTTGGATCCCTTTTGTTCTTGTTTCCTTCATTACTTATACCCTAACTCATGATAGTTATGTACAATGTACTGCATAGGGACAATAGAACAACAAAAAAAGGTATGGACAGTGCATTGAGTTGTTGTGGTCACTAAGGTTTTCATTGACTGATATATGTAACTGGATCACCAAGTCTTTCTATGTACTCCATCTTAGTGTGGAAATACTTCTGGAATTTGGCAGCAGCATACAAGCTGCTACTCATAATCTGGGGATCCTTGGGTCCCCTCTATGGAAATAAATTCTAACACTGATTTAGGGAAAGTCATTCAACTCATTGGAAACTCACGTTTCCTGATGTTAGAAGGTATATGCACTATTGTCTGTCTTACAACCCAATGCTGATGAGAAGGTGAAAATAGATGATAAAGTAGTGGAAACAGCAGACTTTTTACACAGTGTCTATAGGGTTAACAGTGTGCTAGAAGCAGAGCACCTTTGAAGCTTTCTTTTGAATAGTGAATTAGGATATCTGCGTTGTCATGGGTGGGGGTGGGGGTGGGGGGAGAGAACATTGATAGCAACTACCCTGGCATATCTACAGTGAGCCCAACCCTTTAGTCTTTGAAAATCTCTCAAGATTCTAAAAGGACTATCCTAATTGTGTGTTATCACTATTGTGAAAGCACTTGAAATGTAGTAGGGGCATTAAGTGTCATAATTCTCAGCTTCCCCCCCCCCACCCCCGGCCTTCCTATTGAAGAAGAAGAGAAATAGAAAAAGGCATTTGGAGCTGGTTTGTTTGTATACACTACTGTGATCAAAATCACAGATACACGTGATAGCTCTCACCCTCCTTCTGCCTATAAACACTCAATGATCTTGTTAGTTGCAGCTGTAGACCTGGTGCTAGCAGAAATCTTTGTTTATTGAATTTCCAACTCCCAATCAGCTGTATAAAGAGCATCTCTATGAAAATAAAATAAAAGTCAATAGGCTTCCGTGCCTCCTCTCTTCACCTTCACCTAACCCTAAGTTGGTTGAAAAAATTATAGATTCTAATAACTAGATGAGAATGCTGCTTTTCTTAAGCAGAAGCTTTTGCAGTTCAGTGTTTTTCTTAAGTGGATTTGAGAGCTATGCTGACCACAAAAGAAGGCTAGTATTCTATGGTTTTGCTTATGTGCCCAGTCATTAGTTCCAGCAACCATGAATCATCAGTTTGCCTGGGCACCAGAATAGGTGGAAGAGGGCACAGGAGAGGCTATTTAAGAAGAAGACATAGATTAAGTTTATGATTAAGAAACATAGATTAAGAAACATAGATTAAAAAACATCACATGTGGATCAATCTCATATTCTGGGTAGTCTAACTAACCTCTCATCTCTCATTTATTATAAAATACAGAGATTCTAAAAGAGATTTTGCTAGCCAGATATTTCAGGATTTACCTTAGTAAAAAGGAGTACCTCATATCCTCATCTGAGTTCTTAAAACTTGCTGTTGGTGGATATTTGGTGGTGCCAGGGAGGAACAAGGATAAAACTTTATCTCCTTCAGGGTCTACAAATAAAGACTTCTTTGTAGCCAATGATTTGTACACATCTATTTACTATGTAATAGCTAATGCAAATGTAAAGAACGGAGAAAGTAAAAAGTAAGGTATCATTAGCTTGAGGTGTGCTGCTGCTGAAGAATCATAGAGATTGTTGGTTTGAAGGAAAAATTTTTGTTGTGCTTGTTTGTTATTGTCAAAGTTGTTTGAACTTATGGCAACTGTTATGTATAATAGGATAGGTTGCCCAATTTTATGCTATCCTCATAATTCTCTTTGACTGTAATGTTGTATAATATAGTGGGATGTTGAAGAGCAAGTTTGAAGTGAAATAGACCTTTCATCTAATCATTGAAGTGACCAACTTAAATTTTCCTAATGTTTATTGCCACACTATTAATACAAAAATAACAAATGTACATTATAATAGTCAGTATTGAGAAGAATAATTATAATAATACTCATTTCAGTTAGTTGTCATTAATTTTTTTAAAAAGAAATGTATTTACTATGACAGCTTGAAACCTAGTAGGAACTCAATGAGTATTAACGCGTATTGTTCTTTCCGATACTTTCTTTTTCTATAATTTTTGGAAGGATTTTAAAAGATAAGCTGACACTTTATTTGGACTAATTTCTGGATACTACTGCTACTGCTTCTCATTCAGAGACATATCAGTTCACAGCTAACTTTTCTGCAACAGGAATATTGCTAGGTTTGGATTCTGTAAGCTCCCTAAGGAAGCAACATCAGCTGTGGACTTTGAATAAGTTCAAAATAATCCTTCTTGAGGCTACTTGAGGCCTGTACACTCAGTTTTCTGTCTAAAACACAGAGCTTTTAAGTGCCAATATTAGCATCTTTCTTCAGAAAGGGAAACATTAACAATTGAGAATTTAAAATCGAGTGAAACTCTATGGGTAAAGTAAGATACATCAGTGATTCTACCTAGAGAGTCTCTATGAGTGGTTCTCAATCCTGCTTGAGCATGAGGATATTCTGAAGAAATTTACATTACCGACATGGAAGCTCCAACCTGCTGATAGGGGTTATCCAGGGATGGGATCTGCATGGACCATATTATTAGAACTCCAGAAGTGATTCTGAAGAATGTACAGCTTATTCTGCCAACCATAGGTTTAAATAGATTATTTAGTTAGGTCCCCAAGTACCATGTGTTCAAAACCATATGTTTTTTTTAACTTGTGATTTTTGTGAGTGTCTTTATCCATGTCACTATCTAATCTTCTACAAGTTCTAATTGAAACAAGTAAGCAAGCAACCCCATCCATTGTCCCCTTATTGCGACCTAATCAGACAGCGTAGAACTGCTCCACTGGCATTTTGAGGCTGTCTCATCTTTCTCTGAAGGAGCTGATGGTGAATCTGAACCTCTATGTTTCAGTTAGCAGTCCTATGTTTCCTTCACTGTGCCACCAGAGCTCCTTCATGTTCATCCAGTCTTGGAAAATAATGAGGTTTTCTTAAGAATGCTTATTTATGTTTGCAATATCTCTCTTCTTCATCATCATCATCATCATCTTCTTCTTCTTCTTCTTCTTTGAAATGTATGATATCATAAGAGTAATTAATTCCAAATATCTTTTCTCTGTAAAAATCTACGTGATATTTTCATAATGTAAACTTAGAATCATACATGGTTATCTTGGTCCTCAATTTAGAAAGCATTCTTTTTTTTTTTTTTTTTGTTGGACCCCATGTCCTTTATTCGTAGCCCCAGCAGAGTACAGTCAGAGACAGGGCTCAGCCCCTGCCCAAAGCCAGTTTGAGGGCTGGGAATCGGGGTCCATCACCTTCCAATCTGCCTGCCCCCGACTCAGCTGGAAGCCAGAAGTGTATAAAGTGCTGATGTGTGACAGGTCCTCTGGGGAAGACCAAGGGGAGCCAGAGCCCCACCCTAGACAGCAGGAACTCTGGGAAGGCAGAGGGCCCAGGCCAGGGTTTCCCAGAAGGCTGCCGAG
This sequence comes from Nesogale talazaci, assembly GCA_004026705.1. Lineage (NCBI taxonomy): Eukaryota > Metazoa > Chordata > Mammalia > Afrosoricida > Tenrecidae > Nesogale > Nesogale talazaci. The sequence continues at coordinate 34,977 of PVJH01022744.1, forward strand.
GGGACCATCACCACCACTGGGGCTGGGGAAGCTCGGTGCAGTCCTGGGTGGGCGGGAATGGAAAGGGCACCTTCAGGGCGGAGTCTTGGAGGTCAGGGGAGGGGTGTGTGTTCCTACACTCCTAGGGGTGGGGTGGAGCTGGGCAGCTTGGGGAAGCTTACAGGATGGAACAGCCCCTCCGCCGCTTATTCTTGCGGACCTGGAGCCCGGCCCGGGTGGCCATCTCAAACACCTCCGTCACCCCCTCCTTGGTCTTGGCCGAACACTCAAGGTAGCCAAAGGCACTGATGCGATTTGCCATGTCCCGGCCTTCCTCAGAGCGGACGGGCTCCTGCTTCATCTTGGCCAGTTCTCTCCTGGTGTGTTCATCTTGTCTCAGGTCCTTCTTATTGCCGACAAGGATGATGGGCACATTGGGGCAGAAGTGCTTCACTTCTGGGGTCCACTTCTCAGGAATGTTTTCCAGGCTGTCGGGGCTGTCGATGGAGAAGCACATGAGGATGACATCAGTGTCCGGATAGGAGAGAGGCCGGAGGTGGTCATAGTCTTCCTGCCCAGCTGTGTCCCATAGGGCCAGTTCCACCTGCTTGCCGTCCACCTCGATGTCTGCGATGTAGTTCTCAAAGACCGTGGGGACGTACACCTCCGGGAACTGGTCTTTGCTGAAGACGATCAGAAGGCAGGTCTTCCCACAAGCGCCATCCCCCACAATCACCAGTTTCTTTTGGATTGCAGCCATGGCTGGGGCTTCCGCTCCGCGGCCTCCAGCTGCGCGGCCGGTGCCCGGAGCCGAGACTGAGAGACTGACCGGAGGGGCCCCGCCTCGCCTTCCCTCGGCGCCGTCAGAAAGCATTCTTTTTAACATCTCCCTAGACTGAAAGTCTCTGATGATCATGATGTTATGACTGTTTTGTGCTTCACTTAATGTGTCCTTTGCTATTGTAGTTCGTCGTACTGTGTTTTCATTTAGAAAAGCATGCACTAGATACTTTGGTAAGTAACCACTCAACTATATTTAGTTTTTGCTTCAAGAAGTCTACAATCTGATATGAGACAGGTTGTGAAACAGGGACCCAACCTCTAGAGAGAATTTTACTGATTCTTGTTTGGTGTGAA